>PVJH01015451.1:0-53610 GCA_004026705.1 Nesogale talazaci
AAATCCCCCAGCGTTTTGGCGCGGGGGGGGGGGGGTGGGGGGCGGGCAGCATTCAAGCCACCCCATGCGCACACAGTGGCTTTGCAAATTAGCAGTGAGGTCCCAGCCCAGCGGGGAAAGATGGACCGGCCAGGCTTCTGTGACCCATTGTCCTCCAGGTCTGTTAAGCCGGGGTGGGTGGAGGGCTCTGACAGAGAGGCTGTGTGAACAGCCCAGCCCGTGGGTCAGGAAGGTGGGGGAGGGGGACCTTTGGTTTCTAGGAAGGGACTCTCATAGCCCCGCCCAGGACTCTGCCCTGGCATGTGGCATATTTCTTTTTCATCACAACAGTTATTTGGGGGAGGGGGCACTTGCCCCGTGTGTGGCCCTGCCCTTCAGAGAGGTGGCATTGGCAAGCGGCAAGAAGCAGTATGCTAATGCCCTGGCCTCCCCTCTGCGGACCACAGAGGTTCCCAGAGTAAATCATGCCCCCTCCCCTGCAGGGGCTGTGAGGGGTGGGCCCTGTGCTTGAGCTGCTGGCGCTTCCCGAAGACAAGGCCCTTGGTTGGTGGTTGCCTCCATCCAAGGGCAGAAGGGAGACCCCCTGCTGCTGGCTCAGAGTCCAGGAGGGCGGCCTGTCTCTGACCAGCGAAGCAGTACGGGGGGCCTTCTTTCTGGGCGGCTCTGTGGGGCCGAGCGACTCTTTTCTCCCGTCTTCAGTCAGATGTCGGGTGGGTGTGGAGTGGGCATGGTTCCCAGGGCAGTTTGGGGATGCAGTAAGCGCCTGGCGGTCCATCATAGTCATGGGTAAAAGTGGCACCCTCCAGCCCTTCATCAGAGTCCGTGGGTGGGCTTGAGAGCCAGGTGGAGCCTCAGGGCACACCATCCAGGGGCCCCTCAGCAGATGGAGAAGGGGCTGTGGGAAGGGAGTGACTTGTACGGGTAATCAGGCCAAGACTGGAGCTACTCTTCCCTCCTCGTGGTGGTTGTGGGGTGCTGCAGGTACCCTTGGGGTTGCAGCCCCAGGAAAGGGGAGCAAAGCCTGGCTCAAGGTCATGCTGGAGGTGCCTGACTTCATCATGTCAGTTTCCACCCTGGCCAGTGGGTACTTTGAGAGGCACAGCGCAGAAGCTCAGAGATGCTGAAATACTTGCGTGAGGTCACACATAGCCAGGAATCCAATATAGGCTCCTGCTGGAGTCTTTCCCCTCCCAGGGTCCCCCTTCCACACCCTGCCTCTGCTGAGGGCTGTGGGAAGGGTGTGTGTGTGGCTTTCCCTTCCGCCTGTGCAGCAAATAAAGCCAGGCTGAGGTTGCAGGAGTTGGGGGGGGGGGAGACTCATCCCTGGGGTGCTACAGCACCCCTGAGTGTCCAGGTCCTGCACTGATCTCACCTGCCAGCCCTCCGCAGCCCTCGCGGCTAGGGATTGCATCTGCCCTGTGTTCCCAAGGCCCGGGAGCACACTGGCTGGAATGGGGAGTGAGGGCGTGTCCATGGGAACCCAGGCTTTCTAGCCCCTGTGTTCTCCTTGGGTGGGCTGGGCGTTTTCAAGAATAATTTGGGTCTGGGTTTTTCGAGATGTGGCTGGAGTTCAGGGCTGTGTTGGGTGTTTAGTGAGGAGGGTTTTTTTTTTTTTGTTGGGGATTTCACACACCCTGATGACAGCCTCCTCTGGTAGGAGCCCTGGGCTGAGTTGTCAGGAAAGTTTGGAGAGCCTGGGTGGATGGGGGAGGCCAGTGGGGGTTATCTGTCCTCTGGGCTTCATTCTGGGCTAGAACTGCTCCTGTGGGTTGTTGAGACCATTTGTGGACTAGACAGACAGCCTCATCTTTGTCCCTTAGAATGGCAGGTAGGTTTGAACCACTGTCGTATCAGTTAGCAGTGCAGCACCTACCCACACTGCCACCAGAGTGTCTGTGAAGCCGGGCCCTGGGAACACGGGAGAGAAAGGAGAGCAGACCTCATCTAAGGTCAGGTGGCAGCAGGCATCATGAGAAGAACCAACGGGGCCATCAGGGATTGTCCTTTGAATCCTCCTGATGCCTGGTCTCACTTCTCCCCTTTCAGGGCAGTGCTCATTTAGAAAGGAATACGGGGATTTTGGAGTGGACCTCTGGCCCCTTCTCTTGGCTCCGTACTCAGGGACATTTGAACTCCATCCCTGACACGTGACTCTGTAGCTGATCAATACCACCAACTCATGCTCCGCCCCCTTCCCCCAATAGTTACATACAAAATCGATAGCGTCCAATTTGGTTTGCTGTGCTTTATGAGGGAGGGTGAGAGTATGTCTGGAAGCGTGGAGTTGTGCTGGGTTAACCCATTGAGGGGCACGAGTCACCCTGAGCCCTGGAATTCAGTGCCCAGGAGGGGTGACTTGGTAGACAGCTCCCCATGGGTCCCTCCCGTGTCCCCAGGGTCTCCCACCAGGCCCTGGAGCTTGGAAGCAGAGAGACTCATAAGAACAATACTTTGTCGGAAGCCTCGGATGCCTGCTGCCTTCCTGAAGGGCTCAGCTTTGTCTCTGGAACTGGGGAGGGGCAGGCTGGCCGGCAGCGGCTCTCCTCATTCTGCCAACCTGGCTGCTTTGTCTGGCAGGATCAGTAGTGTCATCTGCTGCTTCAAGTGTTGCTTCTCAGGGATGGGGCTGTGGGGCACATGAACAGAGGGGTGGAGACTGTGAGTCTGTGTGTGCAACATTGAGGGTGCTGTTAGGGCTTCCCTGGACAGAGGGGTGGAGGCACATGGTGGAGGGGTGATGGCATTGTGGGAGCCACGTGGGTGGTGTGTGAGTAGAGATGAGTATACTATAGTGTCCACCTGGGCACGGGGTGGGACGCCTGCTGTGACCGACCAAGGCGGGGTACAGTGGGCAGAGGAGGGGCACTGCCTGTCTCTGAAGCAGAGGGGCTGGACTCCATGGCAGTCCCTTTGAGAAGCAGGTGGTGGCTGCGGAGGGGATGTGGCAAGCTTCAGTGTGGACTGGCCCACCGATGGGCTGGACCGGTTCAGGAGGGGATGATTGGTGATATCAGATTGGCGTGTTTGGCACTGATTGTGTTGCCTTTTGCACCGTCTTCCCAGAAGCCCTGGGTGGGCTGGTGGTGGGCAGATGACCTGGAGCGTCTGCCATCTCTAAGTGGAGGGAGTATTGGGTTGTCCAGGAGTTTAGTGTTCAGAGCTGACGGAAGCAGACTGCCGGGCAAAGGGCCTGGCCTGCAGGAGGAAGTGAACGAAGACCGCTCAACATTCCACCATCTGTAATTCCACTTTGAAGCTCCTCGGTTTGAAAAATGCTCACGCAAGGTGAGCGGTGATGACTGTCGTGGCAGGTAAGGGAGTGGGGACTGGGTTCCACTACTTGCTTCAGGAAATAGTAAGGGCTGGAGGCAGGATTTGAACCCTAGCCTGTCCAACCCAGCAGGTACCTTGTCCCCCTGGACCCAATTACAAAAATAAGAATGATCCTTCTGTGTGAGTGATGTGTTACCCTGGCATGACGCCTGCTGGTTTTCGTAGCCATGCAAGTAAAAAGTGGTGTGTGATGTACAGTGGCATTTGAGAGATGTATAAATTTCATTTGACCCTCGATGACCTTGGCCCCCGATATAATGCCTCTGTTATTCTGGGTTGGCAAATGGTTGTCTAGGCGCCCAATCTGGCCCTCTTTGTGGTTTTGTAAATAAAGTTTTATTGGCACTCAGCCAAGCCTATTTGTTTACATAAGTGCCTGTGGCTGCTTTCATACAAAAATGACTACATGGAATATTTACAAAAGAGATCTGCAAAACGTCACTACAGACTCTCTGGTCCTTTAATTGGATCCCTGGTGGGTCACATGTTGGTTTACTAACTGCAAGTTCAGTAGTTCGAAAGCACCAGCTGCTCCAAGAGAGAAAGATGAGGCCTTCTGTTCCCGGAAGGATGTCCAGCCATGAAAACCCCAAGGAACAGATTTGCTTTTGGGTTGCTCTGAGTTGGGAGGAGCCAATGACCTGGGGTTTCTGAGTTGGGTCTTTCCAGAAGCAGACATCCTCATCCCTCTCATTGGGAGTTGCTGGTGTGTTTGAACCGCCCACCTTTTACTAAGCACACTCACCCCTGTGCCACCAGGGCTCCTCGATCAAGAATGAGAACCTCTTGTTTGATGTTCTAAAAAAAAAAAATTAAAAAAACTTTTCCCTCTCAATCACCCATCGCATGTGACTGAGAAGAATTGTGGGTTTGGTGTCTGTGGGTTGAAAGAGAAAAACATATGGATGGAAGGTTGCCACCAATTCAGTGATACTTTTGACCAAGCTTGGCGATTACAGTGGGCATTTATGTAACCATAAAATAAAGATAGACACATGTGTGTATGTGTGTACATGTGTGTGCGCGCGTGCACGCATCGGTTCCTTCCCTGCAGACAGAGGCCCCTCAGAGGGAGGGGGCAGGGAAAAGAGCTCAGTGAGTTGCCATGTGAAGCTCGAGAGGGTGCGGTCCACTCAGCATTGCTCGCTCATGACCCTGGGCTTTGTACTGGGTGTTATGAGAGGTGAACCCCCCTCTGGAAGTTGACTGGCGACACGGGAAGATACTTGCAGTCTCCAGTGCCTAGGTTCAGGGCGTACCCCTGAAGATGATGTGCAGAGTGCAAGGGCATGCTGCTGTATTGTCCTGGGTTTGCTTGGTTGATGGAGACACAAAATGGAAATTTATTGACCCTTGTACCTGGGAAGTTCAGGGCTCCAATACCTTCAGGTATGTCTGGATCCAGGCGCTTCCCCACCTGACCTCGTAGCTCTCTTTACCTGTGTGCCCTCTCATTTCTCAGATGGGCGCCCTCCACTGGCCCGGGCTTCCCTCTGATCAGGAGAATCCCAGTATCTTTTCCCTAATGGTTCTAGCTGGTGTCCCAGGATAGATTTCAAAAAAAAGAAAAGAAAAGAAATTGTGCATGTTGTACTCCTGTGTCACACCGAAGGCTTGCCTTTTCTATCTTTTTTCTTTTTTTTTTTTTTAGGCATCACTGCCCTGGTGGTGGTAGTAGGAGGCCCAGGCTTTGTTCCTGTGAGGGGGAATTGAACCTCCATCCCAGTGGGTCGCAGTCCTGCGCACAACCATTACGCCACCGGGGCTCAGCCGGCTTGCCTTTTCAATCCATTTCTCTCTTGAAAGAGAATTTATCCAACCATCAAATACTATGGTTATAATTTAAAAATCTGTATCTGTCTATACCTTTCTATTGTGATTTGGGTGAAAGTTTACTGAGAAAATTGGCTTTTTGTTCAGCCTTCCACACGTTGCATTTCTCCACAATGATTGCAATTCCCATGACGTAACAGCCCTGCTGTGTCAGTGTGTGACATAGTGCCATAATCACGTTCACCGCGTCCCTCCTACTGCGGTTTCCCCCAAATGTGTCATCACCCTCAGCAGAAGCTCCGTTTCTCCCAAGCTGCAACTCCCGCTTTCCTGCTCTCCCCAGTCCTTGGCAACCGCAAGTGTCTTTGGTGTCTCCCCGTCGGCCTGTTATAGACAGTTCAGGGGACCGGGGCCATTGAGCGCCTGTCCTCTGATGTACGACTTTCATTCGCCACACTGTAGCGTCTGTCAGCACTCTCCTCCACTGCAGGCACCACACTCCGTGCATCCGTTCCGCGGCGGTTGATGGACACCTGTGGCAACGATCATGTGCCTATGCTGCGTGCGCCCTGTGGGGCTCTTAGGGTCTGACGTGGGTCATGTACTGGTTTCTTGTCCAGTGACTGTGGGTGCTGCGCAATGACTGGCTGGGTGCAGGCTGGAAGCTCAGGGTGATCTGAACCCAGCTGACACTGGGGTGGGCGTGTTTGCCCAGGCTGGATCTGGATGCTTCTACTGGGAGGAGGTCTTGGCTGACTGCCACCCACCATCGGGCTGGGGAGGGCTCCCTCAGGTTATGAGAATACACAAGTGTGGATGGGCTTTGACTCCCCCCCCCAGCCCCCAGCAGACTATAATTGCCCCTCCCAGCCCAACTTGTGCTCCTTTGGGCTATGACCACAGCCCTGGGGCTTCCTCAGTGTGAACCCTCCTGAAAACTCCAGTTCAGTGAGGACACACCTCTATGTCATTGGGTTGAAAAGATGGAATATGTTTGGGATGCAATCTGCCAGTATCTATTGGAAGACTTTGTGACCTTTGACCCAGCAGTTTCACTTTGGGAAGTCTGTGTTGCTGTAAATAAAGCCACCACTGTGAGGCAACAGGGATGGGAATCTCGAACTGAAAGGCAGACACCCTGAGGTCCATCTGTACTCCAGTGCTCGACTCTCCTGTCCCTGCCGGCTCCTGCCCTGTGACAGTCAGCAGAGGCTGGCCAGGCCCATCGTCCCAGGGGTGGGGTGGGGTGCCCGTGCTGTCTTGCCAAGTGAGGCAATGGAGCATCAGAGAAAATTTTATTTCTTTATTGTACAATATTATTTTTAAAATCCCCAAGCCTATGAGGTCTCCTCTGTGTGGGGAATAAACCCACATTTATGTGGCACCGTCTATATAACCACTTACTGTCCCAAGCATCTTCTGCTTATGAATTCGTTTACGCCTGATAGCCACCTCAGGAGGTGTGTGGGCATTATTAACACCTTCTCATATTAAAGAGGAGGTGTGGGGCGGTGGAGTGTCGGATAACGAGGCTGGGGATCCCAGGTGAGGGGTCAGTGTGGGGCTAGCAAAGGCCGTTTTTCCTTAGGAAACAATGTGTCTGTTATAAAGTTTTAATTGGTGTAAAGAATATTGCTGATAGGTCTGAAGTCTCCTGAGACACATTGCATGTCTCTCAAGTGATAATCACCATTCCCAGCTACTGTCCGTCTTGTCCCATAGGGAATTTGTGGCATGATGTTATTTGATGTTTACTCCTGTACACATAGTGTTTTTTTTCTAGTGCTAATTTCCCTCCTGTTTCATGCGTACATAGGATTATCTTATCCCTTTGTATTGACGTATTATCCTCTGCACATATATGTCAAGATTTACATGGCAATTTACTCTGCCCCAGAAGGTGGGGGAAATTCCTCAAACAGAGAGGGGATTTGAAAAGGTGTACAAGCAGGGGGAGCAAAGCAGCAAAGTCCCCGAGGAATTCTGAAAGTTGACTTTGGACTTTGGTGGGGGGGGGGGGGGGTTGGACAGGCCTTGGCGCTGCATCAGACCCGATGCAGTAATAAGTCATAAGGGTATGCAGTTAAGGGCTAGCAGACAGACCTGGAACCCTTTGTAGGCTAATTTTTTCTTTCTCTTAAAAAAAAAAAGCCTATATAGGATAGGCAGGACAAACAATCCTGAGGAGAAAACAATGGGACAGATAGATGGTTCTGGAGGGACAGGGGAGAAGAGGAGGTGGGGGAAAGGGAAGGGACCGCCAACAAACCCAGGGGCAAGGGAACATGAGATCTAAAACCAATGGCCAGGAGGGCATAGAAGGCCTGGTGGGGTTTGGTCAAGG
This sequence comes from Nesogale talazaci, assembly GCA_004026705.1. Lineage (NCBI taxonomy): Eukaryota > Metazoa > Chordata > Mammalia > Afrosoricida > Tenrecidae > Nesogale > Nesogale talazaci. The sequence goes on from PVJH01015451.1 coordinate 7,451, forward strand.
GCAATGTCGCTGAGAGGAAGTACAGAGAGGCCAGCACCCACTCAGGAGGCTGGTGGTGTGTCAGCAGATGGAAAGACCGACACCTGAGGAAGCAGAGATAATTGAGGAATGTGGAGCCCGGGGCAGCCGGGAGGTGGGCAGAGGGGATGATGGGGACTTGTTCTTAGGAAGCACACCCCCTGCCTGAGCCACTTGCCTTCGAGAGTAGGGATCTACCATTGTGGTGAGGTTCCCGCTGCCTTCCAAAAGACTTGGACAAGTCCCAGAAGGCTTGGAATATCAGCCCATCTACTCACGGCACGAATCCAGATTCTGGGAGCTTCCATCGTGGAGAAGGAACACCTCCCCTGGACCTCAGTCTGCTTCTGCAGCACTTAACACCAAGACATTTGTTCCTGATGGCACAGGCTCTGGGAGAAAGTGCTGTGAATTTATGATGGGATTTTTATTTCCTTACTATATGTTTTTTTTGCCCCCCCCCCCCACGTTGTGGTGTCCTCATAAATTTGTGAGCTGAGCTGTTACGAGGGGTGGGCTCTGTGTAGCTCAGGAGGAGAAATTCTAGGGGAGGGAGACGCCGACCCCGCTGTTGGCACCAGTTTCACTCACCCTAACTCTAAAGTAGGCTCCTCTTTCTACTTCATCAATTTTCTTGCCATCTGAATTATTTTAGAAGGGTGACTAAACCTACTTCTGTCTCATCAGAGCGTCGAGAACGATAGGAAGGGGGGAAAGTGCTGGAATTTTTCTCTCAATTCTTCTCACGCTTCAGGGTTCCCTTCCTCCTCTTGTTCCCCTTGTTTCTTTGAGAAAGTTTTTAATAGGCGTTTGAATGAGGAAATGAATGTCTATAGCACTTAACTGTCATCTTATTACCTTTCTCTGCCTAATTATATACTCTCTGCTACCCCCCCCCCCCCCCAGCAGCTTTCCTCTGGCTCAAAGTACATCACTGAGAATAAAGGAATGAAATCAGGCACAACACTGCCCTGGTTTGAATCCCTGATTTTTCTCACCCTGTCCCATTCTCCCTTCACCCCCCAACACCCCCTCCTGCCATTGCACCATCACCCTTAGAATGAGGAAACTAGTAGCATCCACCCTGGGGAAATAGTGTGAGCACCTAGGGAGATAGTGCGTATGAGCTCAACACAGTCCTTGAATTTGCAGGAGCGTCTCCTTCTCGTTAGTAACCACTTTAGCCTTCTTCCCCATTCAGCCGTGTCTCAGGGCTCACATTCATGCTTTACATCTGCACCTGTATTAGTGTCTCATTGTGGATTGTTTACAGATCAGTTTTCCGTCCAACAGCTCACACACGTCTTGTTTCACCTTACTGATGGCAACCCCCACACTGTAAATTCACACATCCCACTTCCTCATGCCTCCTTTCCTAAGCCCTCTGAACGTTGCCCTTGAGTAGATGCTGCCCTTTTGGCCTGGGATGGTTGATGAGTCCAAGCTATGTGGCTCTCCCAGGGGCATGTTCTCCCCGTGACCCTGTTGACGAGCGACATCTGAGAACCGAGCCATTTCCAGTGGTGAGTTGGGTCCCTGAACGGGAGGGTGACTGAGTCATCGTGCCAGAGTTCCTCCAGGCCTGACCCGGACCGTAAACCTCGCTTTCTTTTCTTTGATGATTTTGAGTTTTGTCCCACATGTTTCTCCTGCGCCATCCAGGCCTTCCGAGGCGATCCTTTCAGGGCAGGTGGTAGAGGTTGCCAGGCGCCATCTAATTCTGGTCTCAGGGTTGTGGAGGCTGATGTTGAGGGGTCAATTAGACCGTTGGACTCTGGGTTTCCATTCAGCCTGTGCTTAATGAGCACCTCACCCAGGGTTTCGCTTATCTCCTCTCGCACATGATTTCAAAACCACCAGCGAGGGTTGCCTGCTATTTTTGCCTTCCTTTGAGCAGAGCATTTCTTTTTGAGAGAACCATTTGTCTGCACCCTGAGGACTTGTGGATTGAGCATAGCCCTGCCTCCCCTCATAGGTGGGCTCCTGACCGTCATCTGAGCAGTCAGAGCATCTCATCCCCCAGTCCTCAGGAGTGGAACAGAGTGAGACACATGCGTGAGGGTGAGAGCATTGGGGAAGAAACCTCCTTTTGTTTCGCTTGAGAAACGGATAAAAGTCTGGATGGACTAGTATTGCTGTTCAACACTCTACCTCAGACTTACTGGCCTAACATGACACGTTATGTGTCAGCTCGAAGTTTCTGTGGTTTGGGAGGCAGGGCAGGTCTTACCCACATCACCTTTCTCAGATCTCACCTGAAAGCTTGACTGTGGACGGGCCTTGTTTGCAGGGTCCATAATTTTTTGGGATCTTGGGCCAAGGGCCTCATATTTTTCGCTGGCTGTTGGATGGAAGCCCCTTGCCACAAGGTCCCCTCCATCCAGAGGGCAGGTTACTTTCACCCCAGCTGCAATCTCTTGTAACCTGGTCGCTGAGGGGATGTCCTTCCATGTTGCAGCATTGTATTGATCAGAATGAAGTGTCTCTGGGCGAGGTGACATAGGAGGCAGGCCTCAGTGGAGTTTGCCTTGCAACTGCCTTCCTTATTAGAGACACCCGGGAATGAAGTAACAGAGTAGAGAACAAACCCTCTGCTGTCCAACTATCCTGTGCGAGCTTGATCAGCACATTAATGATTTCTTCCCCAAAACTGAGCCAATTTGTGTCACTAGCAGCCAGGAGAGCCCTGGTGGAGCTTAGTGCAGGAAGCCTTCTCAGATGCCCTGGCCTGGCAGGGACCTCTCCCTCCCGCCACCTTGGCCGTTGGGTGTGCTGCACACAGTGTAGGTGGAGGAATGCCCACACTCCTCCCTCACCTCCTCGTGCCTGAGATTGTTGTGGGGAAAGATGGGTGGCAGTTATTTTGTGTCCTCTTCCATGCTTTACTTCAGTGGAAAACTTCCTGGCAGATGCAGAGTAGATGCCATCTGCCAGGAATTAACTGATGGAGGAGGCATCTCCTTGGCTCCCTGCCTCTCCCACTGTCAATCAAACATGGTCTCTCTCCAGGGCACCTGACTTGTGGCTGGAAAGCCAAACATTCCAGAGAAAAGCATCGCTGATGCCGGCCCCGAGAGGCTGTGCCTGGCTGCAGCCCAGTCCTTGCAGAGGTGTGCAGTGTCCAGCGTGTAAAACACCAAACTCACTGTCTCCAAAAAGCCACTCTAAAGAGGCAGGGAGCAGCCCCGCTGGGTTTCTGAGACCATGCCTTTTCATGGGACTTGTCGAAAGCCTCGTCTTCCTCCTGCCGAGCTGCTGGTAGTTTCCTTGTGGTTAGTAGCCCAAGGCCACAACCATGGGCCCCCCAGGGCTCCTTGTTGACAACTTAGAGGAGACATTGGATCGATCTGGATGAGCCCCTGGCCTCGGGGACTGATACGAAGCAGCACTTGGCTCATCCTCTCACACGGGCCATCTTACTTGTCCTGGAAGAAGTCTGGGCAGACTGCTCCTTAGAAGTGCGGATGGCGAGACTTAGCCTCATGGGCTTGGGTGAGGGACATCACGCTCGATAGACTAGAGGGTTCGCGATCAGCAGGGAGGCTTTGAACACAACGGGTTGACACAGAGGCTACAACAGCGGGTTCAGACAAACGCAGGAGGGTGAGGCGGGTGCGGGGCTGGCCAGTGGGTCCTTCTGTTGCCGCCATGAGTCAGAGCAGACTCAAGGGCCCCTCACAACCGCATGAGCACCCTAGGAGCCCCAGTGCAGCGAGGGTTAAGTGCATGGCTGCCCTTCCTCAGTGGGAGGAAGAACCTGCTCCCGAAAAGATCAGGGCCTGGGAAACTGCGGCAGTGGTCCTCAACCTTCCCACCGCCACGACCCTCTCATACAGTGCCTCAGGCCGTGGTGGCCCCCAACCGTAGAACGATTTCCGTTGCCACTTCATCACTGTCATTTTGCTACTGTGATGAATCAGGCAATCCCCATGAAAGGGTCGTTCACCCCCCCGCCCAGGGGTTGTGATCCACAGTTTGAGAACCGCTGCTCTACAGGGTCAGTTCTACCCTGTCCCATGGGGGTCACAGTGAATTAGAATTGACTCCACAACACATAACAAGGGCAGCACGATGACCCTGACTTATACATTCACAGATATCCATGTATTTACATGTAGTGCTATGGTTTCATTAGCCTTTCTAGGTTAGTTGGATTTTATTGAATAACCAGACCTCAATGATCAACCACCTGTTACTCAAGCATACATCAAAGATATTTCCCTGGCGAAAACAATTTCAAATATGTCTTACCGATTCAGGAGGTACAATACGTTAAATTTGGAATGTGTCATGTGTCTGCATTTATGTGTCAGTAGATGAGTTTGTATTTGTCAGGGATAGGCCGGAGAGAGAAACCATATATCATCGGAACATGAAAAATGTAAAGGCGAAAAATTATGATCAGCTGGTTGGAACCCCTGAGACTGAGGCCCTGTGTCACCCTTCAGGTCTGGACCTGAATTCACCCCCTGGCCCCCGACTCCATGTCCAGCAAATGACCATCTGTTAGATGGTTTGGATCTTTATTGGAAGCAGATGCCAGTCCTGTCTCCGTGGTAGCCATTGTTGAACCGCTGACCTTTCCGTTTCATAGCTGCCCTTTATTGAGGGCTTCATATGCCTGGCAAGGTGCTCATCTCTTTCTGTGCAGCACATCACATGTTCCCCTCCCCCCTGCATGTGAGTGAGTGAGGGCCAGGGTCTGAGAGAGCTTCTCTTGTTAGCTCTGTGAGGTGGCTCTCACTGGCATTACTGCCCCTACCCGGATCTCCTTCCACCCAGTAGGCCATATGGAGTCCTTCGGAAAGCTTTTGGTCAATTTTGTAAGTCGTAGGTCGGTACGTGGTCAACGTGGCTGTGACTTGTGTAAGGGTTTATTAGATTATGCTGTTTCCAATGCCATTGATAAGGTCCTACCTGACAGATAATGGAACGAAATGCCGCCCGGCCCTGGCCAGCCTCGCAATCATCCTGGTGGTCTTGGAACCCATCGCCGCAGCTGCTGTGTCAATCTGTCTCCCTGAGGGCCTTCCTGCCCCTCCTCCACGTCACCAAGCGGGCTGTCCTTCTCCAGGCACTGGTCTCTCCTGCGAACACATGTTAGTTGAGAGGGGTACCAAAAGTGTTTTCTAAAAGCATTATTAGTACTAGAGCAGAAGCCTCTCTGAATTTCCCCCTCCTCTTCCTTTTATTACTGCTTCATTCTCAAAAAAGTTATTGGCTCAGGTTCACAACTACCAGTGACCACAATTTACTGCTAAAACAACCCACTGGGCAAAACCAGCAGCAACCCAAGCAGCATGTGCGGATGCAGCCGGGCCCTTCATTCCAGGTGTCGTGATCGTGATAGCGGAGAGTTCTAGGAGGTGCAGAAAGGAAGTGCGCCTGAGGCCTCAGCCTCCTGGGTTTGTTGAAATATGTAGGTGCGACTTTGGGCAAAGAATTTGGGTTGTGACTAATGACAGAATTTTTAATAAATGAAAAATAGCACATTTTTCCTGGAACTTTATAGACCTTCTCTGCCAGGATCACCCAGTGTGGTCCCTACCCTGCCCTGCACTGGCTGTAGAGTCTCAGCATGGCGGCTTAGTAGGTGTGTGTCTCTGTAGAGAACCTGCTGGAAGTTTGGTCACCTTTTGGGAACTTGCCTTAGGTGATACCCAGGGCCACTCCCTGTCCTGTTCCTTTAGGGCTGTCCATGGACTCCTGATCGCACCATGCACCACACAGCGAAACATTGGCCAGGTTCAGGCTGTCTTCCCAATCATCTTTGGGGGAGTGGACCACCAGACCTTTCTTCCTAGTCTATCTTAGTCCAGAAGCTCCACTGATGTTTCTCAGCAGCACAGCAACACAAGAACCTCCCATGGCAGAGGGGTGGTGGCTGCTCGGGGGGGCCCTGGCATGGGGGGAGGGGGTCTCATGTGTGAAGGCTGAGGGCCTTGCCCTGAAGCACTTGCCTAGAGGCCCATGCACATTCAAGGCCAAGGGCGAGCCCTTCTTCTTCATCAGTGAGAGGCCAGAGGGCCTGTGACTGGTTGGGAAGCCCTCTCCCTCTCGAGTGCTTTAGAAACAGAGTCTGCAGGTACCATCAGGCCCCCCGCCACAGTTTAAACTGGGACCCCTGGGCCAGACAGGGGAGGAGATCAGGAAGTGGTGGGGTGGGAGGGATTCCTGGCTGCCCAGCCAGGAGGAGGGCAGCACCGGCCCTATGGACCTGGCTCATTTTCCTCGGAGGGGTCTTCACTGTCATCTCCCTCAGAGGTCCCAGTGACCTTTCCTGATGGTGTGGCTTGGGGGCCGTCCCCTAAACTCGGGCCCCTATCAGCCTGTAGGAGAGCCAGCCTTGTCTGGCAGCTCTCACCTGCCTCTGGTGGGGCCAGTGCCTACTCCTCTGAGCACAGCACAGTGGAACTGCGCCTCCCTGGAGGTGCCAGTCTTGACTGTCCTGCCCACATCTCCAGGCCTTTCTTCTGAGGTTTGCCTGGGTGGACTCGGATCTTCAGTCATTCCAACAGCAGCAGAGTGCTTGTTTCCACCTGATCTTACTGCTGATGCTCATCTCCCCCACAGAGGGCCACCCCCACTCCCGCCAGCCCACACTTCTGTGCCCTGCTCCTCCACTAGGGCCCCACTGGCACTTGTTAGCATTCAGGGCCTGCGGTGGCCGGCTGCCTCATCAAGGAGAGAAACTGGAATTAGAATATTAATTTCACCTGGGGCTTGGTCCCATTATTCTGTGAGAGTACAGCTTTCAAGGGGGAAGTAATTGACTCCTTCCTTCTGAGCTTCCTCCCCCTAGGGCTCCTGGAAGAGGCAGCAGGAGGAGGGACAGGCTCTGACCTGCCTGCTTCTTACAGGGGTCTTTCAGTCTTTTACTTGGTGACCAGCCTTATGTGTTAACACTTTTTTTTTGGGGGGGGGGATGTTGGGGGCAGAGCTGGTATTTTCCCTTTGCAAAGCAGAGGGGGTGGGGCAGCTATGGCTGCCATCCCATGGAGCGCCCCATTAGTCAGACACATTCTCCAGCTCATTCAACTGGAGCTCTGGGGGTCTAGTAGGTTCTGTATCAGGCTGCTTACCCCAAGGTCGGTGGTTCAAACTGATCGACTGCTTCTTAGAAGAAAGACGAGGCTGCCTGCTTTCGTAAAAATCTGTAGCCTCCAAAGCAATTTTAGGGCGCACTTCTGCTTTGTCTTACAGGGTCACCAGGAAGCAGGACTAACTTGGTGGCAATGGGTTGGGGAAACAGAAGATCATGCAGAGCATGGGGTTAGCCCCAAGCTTGCCCTGATTGGACAAATCTGCTGCGAAAGACCCTTTCAAAGTGTCCAAAACCCAAGAAAGTAGACTTAGGTGTGCTGGACCCTGGCCACAGTGTTTTCAGTTGCCTCACCTGCAGTTAAAGGCCGGGCAATGAAGAAGAAAGACCCGAGAACCGACCCTTTCCAGTGGTGGCGCTAGGAGTGGCCACTGCACCGTGCATGCACTGCCAGAGAATAGACAGATCCGTGCTCCTTAGAACATTCCTGAGAAGCGATGTCCCAGCATGTCCAATATGCTGTCAGGAAGGACCAGTCTCTGGAGAAGGACCTTATGCTTGACGGGCAAGGTGGAGTGGCAGCGATCAAAAGGAAGGAGACGGGGGATCCAGTTAGCAGCTGCAGCAATGGGCTCAGACATAATGGTGACTGAGAGGATGGCATGGCACCGGGCAGTGTTTCCTTGTGTTTTTTGTGGTTCAAGAAAGAGGGCTCCCTCAGAGCCTCGTAGTATGGAAGGGTATGGAAGGCCAAGAGGGCAGCACCATCGAGGCTGCTGTACCTGGCCAGAGAACGCTCCTGATAGCCATCTCTCCCTTGTCCCAGCATCCTCCTCTGAGTCCGTGTGGGCGGGGTGCTCCCTCGAGCCCCCGGCCTGGGTCCCAGCAGTCTGTAGGTTGTATTGGGAGACTTGCTCTGCTTTCAGAGGCCTCCCCTGGATGAGGCGGTGGCGGCGGTTGTGGGGAGTGATGGTGTCCAGAGGGTGGGAATGAGCCAGGGAGCCACAGGAGCGCTGGTGGTGCAGTGGGTTACGCATTGAGCTGGTAATTCCAAGGTCAGTGGTTCAGACCCACCAGCCGCCCCACCTCTTGCGGGGGAAAGATGAGGCCGCTGCTCTTGTGAAGTCTTGGAAACCCAAAGGGGCAGTTCTGCCCTATTCTGTCGGGCCGCAATGAGGTTGGGATCACCTCCACGGCAGGGACTGCTTGAGACAGGCAGGCGAGTGGGCGAGGTGTGTGTGTCAGGGAAGGATTAGTGTAAGAAGGAGGGGCTTCTCCACCAGCCAGTGCTCTGTAGGCTTGCCTGTAACTGGGCACAGCTCACAGGTCCACTGTGGCAGAGGGTTTTGTGGGGCCCTTCTGCCCTGACCTTGCGAAGTGGAGAGGCGATGGCCCTGTGTGTCCCTGTCCCCATAGCTGTGAGCCTGGGGAGGAGGTTCTGCTCTGCTCTGGGCCTCCAGCCATGCAGGGAGAAGCCCCCTGTCGTTCCCTGTTCCCCTAGTCAGAGGGCCTCTACAGCCTGTCTGTGCTCTGAGTGGAAGACACTCCAGCCCTTGTTCCTATACCGTGTCACCCTGGCTGGCACCACAGCCCCCTCTGGCAGAGCCCAGAGTGCGGGCACAGACAAGCTCTTCTCTGTGCCCCTCTCTCCCAGCGTGCTGTCTTCCTCTCTGTCCTCCGGGATGCACAGTTGCTGATTTCACTTGTTAGAAGTGTAGCCATACAAGGTGCATGGGCATGTTTGCTCCCCGTGAACATGAGCACGTCTCCCCACCCCACCTCTTGATCTCGCTTGCCCCACAATCCTCAGCGGTCACTCCTTTTGGAGTCACACAGATGTCCTTCCAATACGTTCTCAGGCCCCATAGGAGTCCCCTCACTTGTGGGGTTCCCACATTGAGAAAACGTTGACTGCTTGGATGTTGACTTCGCATCAGGCACTGGGGTTGACCTGGAGAAGTGCCAGGGAATAGAGTAGGCAGACAGCTGATTCCTGGAGCCGGAAAGCCTGGTGGGAAGGCAGCAAGCCATGCGTGTGGCCTGCACAGAGGGGCTACCTTGGAGAAATGGGGCAGGACCAGGGGTTGGGGTACTCTGAGGGGTGGTCATTGTAGATAAGGTATCCAGGGGACTGGTAACACTTGAACAGTGACCCCAGGAACAAGAGGGAACAAATCCCATGGATTCCTGGAGCAGGTGCTGCAGGCAGAAGGAGCAGCCAGTAGATAGGCCGTGTGGATGGAGCAGCAGCAGGGTCACTGCAAGCACAGCAGGGTCACTGCAAGCACAGCAGGGTTGGCGATGAGCTTGGCCAGGGCACAGAGGGCTCTGGGGTGTTGTGTACTCACTGATTTTGGGGGGACTACTGAGGTGTTTGATTCGAGAGATGACCTGAACAGATTTGCACCTTCAACTGTTCCGTCCAGTGGCTGTGCTCTGGGACTGATGGGTGGGGCCTGAGTGTGGTGGGTAAGACAGCAGGGAGCAGGTCACTGCAGCTGCCCAGTGGCTGGGAGGTGGTGGTGGTGGCAGGACCCGGGGCAGTAGTGGTGGTGGGAGACGTGATTAGCATCCAGCCATACTTAGAGAGTAGTAGCAACACAGTGGCTCCCATGAGTTAGATGTGGGGGTATAAGAAAGAGTGGTGGGGGTGTCTTGTGGAAGGATGTCCCCAGAAGACAAAGCCCTTGGGGTCATGCGAAGCCAAGTTCTTGAGGTCCAGGTGGTTTGAGATGCTCAGCCCCACCAGGTTAGGTGTCCAGGACAGAGTTGGTTATGTGGGCCCAGAGCTGAGAACTTCATCTGCCCTCTGCTGCCAATGGATATTTGACCCCCAGCCAGATCTCACACCCTGCCGGCCCCCACATGGCCATCCTTCAGCTCTGCATTCTGCCTGGCACTTGGCCCTTGAGGTGCCCTCTGTAGGGCACAGGGAGTCTACGTGGCGCCTGGAGGCTGAGTCCCAGCAGGGGGCTCAGGACAGAGTAGGGTGGGAAGCCAGACAGCTTCAAATATGATCCGGGAAGTACACGCTTGAGGTGCCTTCAATGCCATGGCCCCTGCCCTCCACCCTGGCAGCCACCAAACAGAACTCATGTCCAGCGCTCTGGGCTCCAGGCTGGCTGGAAGGCAGGTGAGGGATGCCCTCTCTCCCTCTGGGTGTGCTCTAACCCTTTCTTTAACTGGCTTGTCCAGGAAGCAGACCAAGTCGGGCTCCCGGGTGAGAGAGTGAGCTTGGGGCTCGGCTGCAAGTGGCCTGCAGCTTCCACTTCCTTTCCTCTCTACAGGAGGCCCGAGTGACCCATCACATAGTCACAGGTTCTGGAGATTAGCATGTGGGCTCTTCTTTGGCCTGGATCTTAGGCTTGGGTGTCACCTGCCATGGGTCCCGGAGACAACAAGCTCCGGCTTCCCTTCCAGCCCCTCTGGAATGGCTCCTTTATCTCGGCCGGTTTGCTCGGCCCTGTGACTGTGGGCAGAACCGGCAGTTTGCTGGAAGATGTTACAGAAAAAGGCTGCCGAGAGCTGACCTTTGATGTGTTCCCAAGAAAAGGAGCCAAAGCCCTCTCGGAGCTGGTCTCTGGTGCCTGGAGCCTCTCATCCTGCCCCAAGTGCTGCTGAGGTGGGGACAGGTGTGCTCAGCCCCACGTCCCTCTGCAGTGAGCTTGCAGGTGGCCTTGCCTGCTCCCTCCATCATCCCAGCACCCTGGCGTGGCAGCATGCTGTGGTCTTGGCATTTCACTAGCTGGAGCTGGCCAGCCCTGGGCCATTCACCCGGCAGGTGCCTCCCTGGTACACACGGCTGTGTAATTAAGACGCTGTGTGCCCCTCTGACGAGATGGAGCAGGGAAGTTCCTCTGGAAGGGCCTTTCGTCTGCCTTGTGTAATTAGCAGCACAGGACACTTGTACGAGCTCAAATAAAAGTCATGGTGATTCATTCGGGTTCCTAAGCGGAGCCATACATCAACCTTCGGGTGCTCAGAGGTCACAGGCAGCAGGGGGAAACCAGCGTCAGGCTGTCCTGGGTGAGTGAGAGATTTGAGAATTCTGGGAAACAGCCTCTCTGGGCAGCAGCCTGCTGAAGGGAGCCCAGGCTGGAGTGGGCCGGATGAGCTGTCCCACACTCATTGACCGCTGAGCCCAGTGTCCAAACCCCAAGCAAGCTCCCTGCCATTGTGTCTACCCCAACTCCTAACCATCCTGCAAGACAGTGTGGCATGGCCCTTGGGGAATTCTGAAACTGTCATCTGGACAGGAGTGCAAAGCCTCATGGGATGTGGGTGCTGCAGCATGTCCTGCTGGTCAGGTCCGTCAGAATTCTAGAATCTGGGCTGTGTTTGTGCCAGGTAGTCCCTGCCGCCTGAGGACAGGGCTCTGTTCTCTTGCCTCTGATGGAGTGGGTCCTGAGACATGTCTGAGGTAAAGAGAATCCCTCTCACTTTCACACTTTTATGATGATTGCCGCTTGTGATCAGTCTCTCCATACATCCGTTCCTGGAGTCTTGCAGGAGAATGCCTAAGCACAACGATACGGGCAGATAGCTCGCTGCCGCACTGCATGGGGTGCACGTGCAGTGCGTGGGTTCGCTCCCTAAGACTTTCCATGCAACAGTCTCCAGTCACACCCCAGGGATGGGAGGTAGCTGGATTGAAAAAAAAAAGAAATATTCATTTTATTTATTTTTAAAATGTTTTGAGTTGGGCGAAGGCTTAGAGAGCAGCTTAGTTTTCCATTCCACAACTCTTACACCATTTGTTTTACGACATAGATGGCAGTGCCTGTCTTGTGTAGCTTCACGTGGTGTCCCACCTCCTTCCTGTGCTTCTGGCTTCCACTCTTTCCTGCCCCAGGCTTCTGAACTTTGTTCTTGGGCAAATGCCGTTCTTTGATCCCATATGACTGGGTGTTCCAAGCGGCTCCTCCAGAGTGCTATTTTTTTGCCTAGATAGAGACCTCTCCATTTAAAAAAAAATCTTTTTATTGGGGGGGGGGCTCTTACAACTCAACACAATCCATATATTCATCCATTGTGTCAAGCACATCTGTACATATGCTGCAATCATCCTCTTCAAAACATTTTCTTTCTACATGACCCTTAGATCAGCTCATCCTCCCCATGATCCCTTGATAATTTATAAATTATTATTTTTTTCATGTCTTAAACGGATCACTGTTTCCCTTCACCCACTTTTCTGTTGTCTGTCTCCCTGGGAGGGGGTTATATGTAGATCCTTGTGATTGGTTCCCCTTTTCTCCCTGCACCTTCTCCTTCCCCTCCTGGTATCGCTACTTTCATTATTGGTCCTGGGGGGTTTATCTGTCCTGGATTTCCTGTGTTTCAATCTCTTCTCTGTACCAGTGTACATGCACTGGTCTAGCTGGACTTTTAAGGATTGGGGCCATGATTGTGGGCGTGGGTGGGGTGGGGTGGAGGAAGCATTAAAGAACTTGAGGAAAAGTTGTATGTTTCATTGGTGTTGTACTGCACTCTGACTGGCTTGTCTCTTCCTTGTGACCTTTGCGTGAGGGGATGTCCAATTCTCTACATATCAACTTTGGCTCTCCACTCTGCATAGACCTCTCTCTCGTTGGGCTGAAAATGGAGCCACGAGGGTGAATTCGGTTCAAGACATGAAGGACGACTACGGGCCCTGGTGTCTGGGCTTCCACCATTCTTGAATTGACCGGGAAGCTTGGCCTATTTGGTGATTTTTTCCTCCCATTCTATCCAGGACCTTCTAACGTGTTCCTTTTTTACTGCAGTTGGTAGTCATAGCTGGACACCATCTAGGTGTGCTGGTTCTCAGGCTGTGGAGACTGATGTTTGTCCTGTTCATTACACCACTAGACTAATCATTTCCATGCGCTTAAAATTTTCTTTGCCCTTCTTTCCTCTGGATCAGGACAGACCAATAGCGGGAGATGTGACTTCTTTTGTGTACTCATTTGTACCACTGGGATTTTGCCACATACACATTTTAAAATTTAAGTAGTTTAATCTCTTAAGAGAAAAATGTTTTAAGAGAAAAAATGAGAAAAGGCAATGTTTCAATCCCGAAACAATGAGAAGAGGACCTATTTTAGATCCCATGCAAACTCTTTCATCTGATCTCCCTGTGGCAATGATCGCAGCTTCCAGAGAGCCATGGAAACGATTTCTCTTTGCTGTGGAGTTGTTGAGAGTTGTCTCTCAGGTCTCTGGATGACTAGGACAGACATGAGATCTAAAATGCCCATGGCATGGTGTTCTGGGGAGGGAGAGAAGACATCTGGCCCTGCTCGAGTTCTGCAGTTGCAGCTACCTGTGTTGGGTGACACAAAGACTTGACCTTTTCCCACAAATGGGACATCAGGGGACCTCCCTCACAACCCCTTAGTGAGGCTGGATATAGATTCACTTTCAGGAGACAGATCTTGGTGGGATGGAGGCCGTGCTGTTAGGTCCGTTGAGTTGGTTTGGACTCACAGTGACCCCGTGTACAACAGAAGAAACACAGTGCCTAGCACTGCACCACCCCCTCACAGCCCTTGTGATGTCTCAGCCCATTGTTGCAGTCACTGTGTCAATCCACCACCCTTTTTTTCACTGGCTCTCTGCTTTGCCAAGCACGATATCCTTCTCCAGGCACTGGTCCCGCTTGATGACACATCCAAAGATGAAGTCTGTAGGGCTGAGCCCCAGTGGCGTAAGTGGTTGAGTGCGGGACTGCAGCCCGGAGGCTTGGCGGTTCAAATCCAGCAACGGCTCTCAGGAGCAGCGCTGGGTAGCTCCCACGACCACCAGAGGGCAGTGATGCCCCCCCCCCCTCAAAGAAGTCTAACCTTCCTCCCTTTTTTTTTTTTTTAAATGTCTTGATGGGATCTTTTCGCTTTGTTTTTTGAATCATTTTATTGGGGGTTCATACAATTCTTATCACAATCCATACGATCATCCATTGGGGCAAGCATATTTGTACATTTGTTGCCTTCATCATTCTCAAAACATTTGCTTTCTACTTGAGACCTTAGTATCAACTCCAAATGTTTCTCCTCCCTCCTTCCCTCATGAACCTTTGATAATTTATAAATTATTATTTTGTCATTTCTTACACTGTCTGATGTCGTTGTACCCCAGGCAAGAGGTTATATGTAGATCTTTGTAATCAGTTCCCCCCTTTTACTCCCCTTTTCTCTACCCTCCCAGTATCTGCTGTTCTCACCATTGATCCTGAAGAGTTCATCTGTCCTGAATTTCCCGTGTTTCCAGTTGCTAGCTTTACCAGTATATACCCTCTGCTCTAGCTGGATTTGTAAGGTAGAGTTGGGATCATGGTAGTTGGGGGGAAACATTTAAGAACTAGAAAAAGCTGTATGCTTCATTGTTGCTACACTGCACCCTGACTGGCTGGTCTCTTCCCTGCAACCTCTCTGTAAGGGGATGTCGAGTCGCCTACAGGTGTGCTCTGGGTTCCCATTCCCTCTCATTCACAATGATGTGATTTTTCATTCTTTGATACCTGATCCCTTTGATACCTTGTGATCACACAAGGCAGAGTGCTTCTTCCATGTGGACTTTGTTGCTTCTCAGCTAGATAGCCACTTGTTTAACTTCAAGATCCCAGACGCTGTATATTTTGATAGCCAGGCACCATCAGCTTTCACCACATTTGCTTATGTACCACTTTGTTTTCAGTGATCATGTCAGGAAGGTGAGCTTCATGGAATGCCAGTTTACGAGAACAAAGTGTCCTTGAATTGAGGACCTTCCTCCCTTCTATGGAGGAAGACAAATTTGTTCCTTCTTCTAGTCATACTTTGGCATATTCAATGTTCTTTGTCAACCTCGCAATCCAAAGAACACCATAATCCAAAAGCATCTACTCTTTGGTCTTTATTCATTTGTCATCTTTTGCAGGCACACAAGGTGACTGGAAGTACCATGGCTTGGTGGGGTGCACCACACTCAAAGTGACGTCTTTGCTTTTGAGCACATTTTGGAGGTCATAGGCATTACGTTTGCCCAATGCCATACCTCCTTTGATTTCTTGGTGATGGCTTTCATGGATGTGGATTGTGGATCCAAGTAAAATGAAATCCCTGGCACCTCCAAACTTTTCTCTCTCTATTATGGTCTTGCTTATCTGTCCAGTTGTGAGAATCCCTGATTTCTTTATGTGGAGGCATAATCTGCCCCGAAGGCTATAGTTTTCGATCATCACCACTCAGTGCTTCAAGTCATCTTCACTGTCAGCAAGCAAGCTTTTGTTGTCTGCATATTTCTGGCTGATAATGAGTCTTCCTTTAATCCTGATACCGCATTCTTCTTCTTAGAGCTTAACTTCTCAGATGATTTTCTCAGCATACAGATTATACAGCCTTGATGAGGTCTTTTCCTGAATATGTCACACAGAATTCTCGTTGAATGACAGCCTGTTGGTTTATATACAGGTTCCACATGAGCACAGTGAAGTATTGTGGAATTCCCACTCTCTGTAATGTTATCTATGACTTGTTATGCTCACAGTTAAATGCTTTTGCGTAGTCAATAAACGCATCTTTATGGTATTCTCTACATCCAGCTCAGATTCATCTGACATCAACAATACTCTATGCCTTCTTCTGATTCTGGCTTGAATTTCTCTCAGTTTCCTGTGGATGTACAACTGTAGCCATTTAAAAATTATCTTTAGCAAAATTTAGCTTGGATGTACTTTCACTTATACTATTTAATAGTTTGCACATTTTATTGTATCACTCTTTTTGAATTGGAACAGATATGGATCTATTTCAGTTAGTTGGTCAAGTAATCATCCTCCAATTTCTTGTCATAGACATGAGAGTTCTTCAAGTCCTGCTTGTTCACACAACTCATTTAGTATTCTGCCACTTCCCAGAGCTGTGTTTTTCACTAGTGCCTACAGTGCTGTTTGTACTTCTTGAAATGTTTATTTTGATGACGAATGCAATGCTGTTCCTCTTCAATTTTCCGCTCCCATTTTATGATTCACATTGGCCAGATGATTCACATTGGCCAATAATAGTCCATATTAACTCAGGAAGGCTTAGGATATCAATCTGTATGGATTTCATTTCATTTTTTGCTGACTTCCAAATTGTCTAGATTCATACTTATGTACATTTCATGTTCTGATTAATAGGTATGGCTATTTCTTGTTGCTATGGATTATGCCAGGTATCTTCACATACATTAGCTCATGAAGGTCCTTAGCACTTTATCCTATCCTCATCATTAAGATGGATTCTATTTTGAGGAGGCAGCTCTTCTCAAGGTTGTCTTTTGAGTGCCTTCTCACCTGAGGGACTCCTTTTCCAGGGCTGTGTTAGACAGTGTTTGACTGCTAGTCACATGGCTTCCATTGGCCAGGGTGTTTTAATACCAGAAGGAGAGTGCCATGTCCTTCTTCCCAATCTGTCGTAGTACAGAGACTCGCGACGAGTGATTCTGCCTGCTGATGGCATAGTTTCCTGCATCGCAAGTCACCAAAGTCTCATAAATGAATGAACGGGTAATGGTTGAATGGACAAGAGGAATATTTTTTTAATTAATAAAATTTACTAATATGATTGTACATGTAATTTCAATTTAGATAAAACTTACAAGAGGGTCTTCAAAAAGTTTATGGAAAATTTTCATTACATTTCAATTTATTTTCTCACAGATATTAGAAAAAAACCTTTTTTTGTGGGAACTGAGTGAAGGTTTATAGAGATCAACTGTGTTCCAATAAAAAAAATCATATACATTTGTTTCACCTTATTCACTGCATTCCTCACACAGCAACATCACGTATTCCCATTTCAGAGGATTCATCTTGAAGTTTGATTAAAAAAGCATTTAGTTTCTCCATTGTCTCTTTTCATAGATGCAGTTGATTTGATTCCTGTATATTCCATCTGGTGAATAGTTGTCTTTTATGTAGTTGAAAAAGGTATTTTCAATGAAGAAGTTATTGGCCTTGGAAAAAACCCAACCATTCCACTCCTCAGTATATGCCTTAAGGGATTGAAAACAGGTGTTCAAACAAAAGCTTGTACACCAATGTTCACAGCAGCATTATCGGCACTAGCCCAAATGTGGACACAGCCCTAGTGTTTATCAGCTGATGAATGAATGAAGAAATTATTATATGTGAGGGGGCTTCAGAAGGTTTATGGAAAAGTTAAATCCAAAGAGCATGGATTTTTCCCACAGACTTTTTGAAGCCCTTTCATGTACATATACTGGGATATTATTTGTCCATAAAAGGGAATGTTTCTGCACACCAAGGACCATTGGTGTGCCAGAGAGCGATGTCTCTGCATGGAGCTGCTAAGGCACAGAGAGGACTGTAGGGCCCACAACAGCTCAAGACATGATGTCCCCCTCACTGGAACACACCATGACAGAGGACAATACTGGGGACACACAGTGGGAAATTTGTCCAGTCTGAATACCCTACAGTGGGGTGAACCAAGAAGGCATAACAGAGCAGCAACAGGAACAAAGCCAAACCACAAAGTCCCTGAGGAGCCCCCAAAATAGATTTCAGGCTAGGTGGGGCAGCTCCCAGAATTCTCCCAGGACTAGTAGTGAGAAAGTCATAAAGGTCCACGGGCAGACCTGGAATTAATGTATGCTATTTTGTTAGTTTTACTAGTTATTATTATCTTTCCCCCTTTTATCTTTTATTCAACCTTTCACTTTCTTTTTGTTTAGTGTCTGTTGTTGTTGTTTGCCTGCTCATGTAAGATAGGCATGGGAAGCAAGCGTGAGGAGAAAGCAATGGGACTGGTGGTTCTGGAGGGACTTGGGAAGAGAAGGAGGTGGGGGAAGGGAGTGGTGAGCACGCAGCGCCATAGACAGGGGAATAACTAGGGAATCAAACTCAACAATGAGGAGAATGTAGAGATGTTGGGGGTATTGGAGCAATAGCAATTCAGTTGAGAGGAATTACTAAGAGGCAGAAGAAGGCAAGTATGATGGTGGGGCAGGAAGAAGGTGAAAGCAAGCAGGAAAGATGTAGGAAGCAAAGCTGTGGATAGAGGTATAAGGATAGGTGTGTACATATGTAAGTACATTAATTCATAAAAATAGAGGTATTGGCTTATGTGCATATATTTTTAAGGCAATACACTGAGATAGTGGACGGATATCAGACCTCTGCTCATGCCCTCCCTTAATGCATGAACACTTTGTTATAACCTGGCACCCTCTGATACTCACCTTCCAGAGCACTGTCACTGAAGACAAAATGGGTGCATGAGCAAATGTGGTGAAGAAAACAGATAGTGCCCGGCTATCAAAAGATAGTGTCTGGGGTCTTAAAGGCTTGAAAATAAACAAGTGGCCATACAGCAGAGAAGCAACAAGGTGTGCGTGGAAGTAGCACACAAGCCTGTGCGATCAGGTGTTGCCAGGATCAAATAACAGGCATCAGAAAATCACAAACAACCAATCACATTGTTGAGAATGGGGGGTGGGGGTGGGGGATGGTCAGAGCAGAGACTCCAAACTCATCTGTAAACAGTGGGTCATTCCCTCACAGAAGGGTCACGAGAAAGGGATGAGTCAATGAGAGTGCAGTCAATGAATCCAGCCTCCTGAGACCAGAAGAACTAGATAGTGCCCGACAATCACTACTGATTGTTCTGGAAGGGGTTACATGAGACTGTACCTGCTAGAATGGGAGGAAAATGCGGAACAAAATCATAAAGAAGACCAGGCTTCCTGGTCTGATAGAGACTGTGGCCCTTCCACACCCTTCAAGCCTGGAAGTAGACTCATTCCCATGGTTCAACCTTCAGCCAAAAGATAGGCTTACAGGGTGAACAGTAACACCAGGACAAGACCTTCTTCTCAGAGCATCCAACCACTAACCGTCTGTGTCCCCAAAGGGAGCTTTATCCCCCAGAAGGGATAAGAAAAACAGCAAACAGACAAAAAGAGTCCTCTGTGGTGGGGGGTCCTGGGCTTCCGGACACTGGGCTAAGGAGAACTTGTTGGAATGCAGGGACAGATTGTCTTTCCATTTGTTTGAATAAGTAGCCTGGGAGGTGAGGTCTGTGCAGCACAGAAGGTTCAGGGGCTGAGATGGAGAGGTGGGGCTGGGTTCTGGACAGGTCCCCAGGTGAGGCTGGCTCCATCGCATGGTCTTCCTCAGCTGTACTAGCACTAGAAGATAGGGAAGGCATCTTCCGACTTAGTGAATGATGACTAGGAAATTGAATATCAGTGATACATTTTTTTCATATTAATCAGAAGGGTGTTTAATTACCTGAAAAATTGACTGATATCAGGTGTCACTGTTTACAGTGCCCACCTGGAACATGTCCGCCCTCCTCAATCCTACCACTGTTGCATGAGAAGTGTTCTGAAGAGACACTGGTGTTCCTCGAAGGTCTGCTTTCCCCGAGCTTGGTCATCAGCCTGCTCCTTCCTCCTGGGCTCAGCAGGGTGAATTCCTTCAGATTCCACACTTAGAGCAATTCATAGAAGCATGATTGAGAAGACCAGTGATGGAAGTTGATTAGGAACATGCATCCTGTTTGCCCAAGCCAACCCCTGTGGACATGTGTCAGCCTGGAGTACTTATTATCATTTAAAATGTTACTTTGAGATAAAGACCTCTGTGTGTGTATGTATATATATATATATGTTAAGTATCAAGGTAACAGATGGACATTGACCTTCTACTCAAACCCTCCCTCCACACAAGAACACTTTGTTCTAATAACCTGGCAATCTGTGATGCCCACCTTCCTGACATGATTGCTGAAGTTAAAATGAATGCATAAGCTAATGTGGTGAAGAAAACTGATGGTGCCCAGCTATTAGAAGATATAATTAGAAGATATAATCTCTGGCTTGAAGTTAAACTAGTGGCCATCTAGCAGGGAAGCAACAAGGCTCACACAGAAGAAGCACATCAGATTGTGTGATCACAAGGTGTTCATGGGATCAGATATCAGACATCAGAAGACCCAAAACAAACAAATATTGATGTGAACAAGGTGGTTAGGAGTGGAGACTCAAAACTCATTAGTAGACAATTGGACATCTTCTCCCAAAAGGGTCACAATGAAGGGGGATGAATTAGCCAGGGTGCAGTATAGCATCCATGAAATACAGCATTTGTCTAATTCTTTAATGCTTTCTCCTCACTGACTGTCATGACCCCACTTCTACCTTATAAATCCAGCTAGACCAGGCATGTGGACTGGTACAGATAAGAATTTGCCACACATGGAATCCAGGACAGATAAACTCCTCAGGAACAATAATGGGAATCGCTATACCACGAGGGTAGGGTGAAGTTGGGGAGAAAAGGGAGAGAGTGGGAACTGATCACAATGATCAAAGTATAACCCCTGTCCTGATGGGGGTCAACAACAGAAGCATGGTGAAGGGAGACAGCGGTCAGTGTAAGATATGAAAATAATAATAATAATTTATCAGGATTCATAAGGGCGGGAGAGTGGGAGATGGAGATAAAAGAAGAGCTAATACAAGGGCTCAAGTAGAAAGAAAGTGTTTTGAAAATGATGATGGCAGCAGATGTGCTTGATACAATAGATGTATGGGTTATTATAAGAGCTCCAACAATATGATTTATTAAAAAAATAAACATTATTGTGTTGCAATATGTAACAAAGCACACACCGTGATTTGTGTAAGCCTTGCATAGGTGTATGACTCAGTGCCATTCAGTACATCCATTAGGCTGTGCAACCATCCCTGCTGTCCATTTTCCGTCCTCTGAAATAGACACTCTCCACTCCTCAGCTATGGCCCTCTGTTCCATTCCTCCAGCCCTCGGCCACCACTCATGACTCTGCTCCCTGTGCTTTTGGCTATTCTGGATATACCAGGGAAAGCAGAGTTACATGGTGGTGTCCTTTCATGCCTGACATATTCCACATGTTTTTGAGTTTGTCATATTGTAGCACACATCTTTTCTCTTTATGGATGACCCTACTGTGTTGTTGCCATGTTGGTTGTTATTTTAAATAATAGCTTATGGTGTGTTGGGTAACAGTTTACACAGCTTAGGTTCATTCCCCCCCAACAATTTCTGCACACAGTGTGAATGTCCCATGACTTCTGTTCTGGTTCCTTCATTTCCTTCATCTAATTTCCCTGCCTTCTTACCATCTTTGGTTTAAAGTCATTTGTGACCGTTTGCTTGGTCTCATATAGACTTTTATTTTTTCAGGGAGCATGGTGCTCACAGGTGATATTCTGTAGTTTGTGAGTCAATCTGTGATTTAGTTACCAGGCAACAGACAGATAACTGGGTTTGGTTTTGGTTGAAGATTTGAAAAGTATCTCAGGGAACTAGTATTGGGGAATCCTCTAGTGTTGGCCAGTCCACGCACCTATGTATTTATTTATAACCAGACTGGTTTAGTGATTTACTTAGGAATTTGAAGTTCGGTTCACATTAAAAAAAATTCTGAGTGAAGCTCCCCCCCCCAAAAAAAATTCTGTTCACCTTTTTCCTCTCATTCTCTTAAAATCTATCGCTTATGGGCCTGATCAGAACAGCAATGGCATAATTATTAACAGCCGTCCTTTTCACACCCCAAAGTGCCCCAATTTGGATGATAATTTCTGTGAACATCCTAGGATGTGAGCCCCAACACTCTTCAGAGTTCCACATGCAGTCTTCCCCTGCGAATCCCCTTGGCAGAGGTATCCCTCTTCCTTTTTGTTGTGGAATTGAATTGTGTCCCCCGCAAAATATATGTCAACTTGGCTGGACCAGGACTCTCTGTACTGTATAATTATCATCTATTTTGTGATTTGATATAATTATCCTAGGTGTTGCAAACCCTCACCTCCACAAAGTTAATGAGGCAGGATGAGAGGCAATTATGTTAATGAGGCCGGATGCAAGCTACAGGATTAGGCTGTATTTTGTCAATCTTTCTCTTTCTTTCTTCATGGTTTTATTGACATATAATTCACGTACCATACAATTCAATGGTTTGAATATATTAAAAAGAGCTTTACAGTCCTCACCACAATCAGTTTGAGAACATTTTCTTCAATTTTGTTCTCATTGTTATTAGCTCCCCGTTTCTCCCAACCTCCCCTGCCATAGTCCGAAGAAGCTGTTATTTTAGTTACTGTCTCTATTCTGGATTTCATATCAAGAAAATCACAAAACCCTTTCCCAATTGCAACAAAATAAAATACAGAGAAACCTCAGTCTCCCCACCCCCCCAAAAAAAGCAGAAAATGATAAAAACTAGAACAAATTAAAAATGGGTCGAAAGAGAAAACAAATGATAAGACTTTGCAATATAGTCTAGTTATATCTACATTAATTCACTTCCTGAAGTACTGTCTGAGAATGTGTTAGTCCAGAAAATTCAGAGACACTCATTTGAATGTAAGAGAGTTTCATAACAGAGAGTAATTTTATATTAAGAAAACATCCCAGCCCAGGCCAGATCATCTGTAAGTCTGATATTAGCCTATACATCTGATACTAATGTATACGTTCCTCTCTAGACTCATGTAGCACTTGCAATGATGCCGGATGCAGGCTGGTCACGGGCTGGTGGCTGGAAAGTCCTGTGAGCCCAAGGGCGGCAGAAGCATCTCCAGGGCTCTGGCTGCCAGCGGCATGGCTCCATGTGGCTTATTATCAGAGAGAGTGACTTCCCAGAATTCTCTTGAGAAGACCATGCCCACAAGGAGGGATCAGTCTGACCTGATTGACAGACTAGATGCTACCCCTCCTTCTTTCATTCTTATTCATCAAGTTGACATGAAACTGTGTAACTACGGCAGAGGGCAAGGCTAGTCACCTTCCTGGTCATTGACTTGAGGGAATTTAATGGAGGCTTAGTATGTCTGGGGACTCTGAAGATGGATTTTGGGATTGAATGTTGCAAATTCCTTTCACTGTCATCCATAGCTTTCTTGTAAATCTCTTTTGAGGCATAAAGGAGATTAAACAATTGAGCAGAGATAAGAGAGACTTGACTACCACCAAGAAAGAATTGCTGGGAGTGGAGTGTGCCGTTTGGTTCGGACCTAGCTTCTCTGTGCTGGGAATCTTCCAGACTCAGGGAAACATTGATGCCAAGACATGTGGCGATCTCCAAGAAACACTATACCCACAGGTGCTGAAAGGAGACTAGGGCCTTCCTGGTAGAGAGCAAAAACCTCTTCTTGAGCTGACATCCTGAATTCAGGTCCCTGAGGGAAGAAACTTGTGTCTGTTAACGCCATCACCTTCTGCTAATCCTGTTAGAGCAGTGCTAGAGAACTAAGGAAACTACTCACCTGTGGTGGCCCCCTGCCACCTGTCTGGTCCTGTGGAAGTATTTTCCATGTGTAGATTCATTGATTGTCATGACAACCTGCGCAGTAGGTACCCCGCCCCTTCTTCCATTTGTACTTCAACCTCACAGGGTAACTTAAAGAAAATTCAGTTCCGTGTATCATTTCAGAGGAGCCCTGGTGGTGTAGTGGTTAAAGGTTGGACTGCTACACACAAGGTCAGAAGTTTGAAACCACTAGCTGCTCCTGAGAATAAGGGGACAATTGGCTCCCATAAAGGCGGGCAGTCTTGGAAACCCAAAGGCTTCTGCTCTATCTTGTAGGGTCATTCTGAGTCAGAATGATCTCCCATGTCAGTGAGCGTGTGTGCCATCCCAGAGCTTGTTTGTGCAAATGAAAGCAACCAATAATGCACACGTATGCATTCTCTAGTTTCTGTATCCCCGTGTGCTGAATTTAATAATAAGGAGTCCTCGTGGCTCAGTGATGAGCACTAGGCTATTAAGTGAAAGGGTCCTGAAGTAACCCCACCAGTGGCTCTGGTGTGGCAGTTACATATTCTGTCAACTTGTGAAGGGCTGGAGTCTAGCCTATCATTTAGGTCAGTCAGTGAGGCCTTTGTGTGGGTGTGACCTTCTCCTGACAATTCTGAAAACTCCTGTCTTCCTCCCCGGACACACTCTCTCTCTGTGAGATGTTCCTGTTGACAAGCCACATGGAGCCACGCTGATGGCAGTCAGAGTCCTGGAGCTGGAGGAGCCACGTGGAGAACCCATGCCAGCGCTGAGAGGCTTCCACCACCACTGGAACCACAAGACTTTCCACCCGCTGGCCTGGGATCTCCCTGAGTTCGGAGTCATTGCATGGCTGTGTGAGTCTACAGAGGAATTTATGGACTGGTATTGGACATATGGGTTAATATTGGACTTAGGGACTTGATCTGAAGTGGTCTGGGATGTTTTCTTAATATACAATTATTCTTTGATATAAAGGTCTTTCTTATATACATATGAGTGTCTATGAATTTGTTTCTCCAGTCAACTTGGATAACACACCTGGCAATCTACTACCATCAAGGTGGCAGCCATCGGGGCCCACCCCCCCCCCCCAGAGGGTCATTCTCCTCTGTCACATGCAGTCGCTGTGAGGGAACCAGCGTCGACTCCATGACATCCAGCAACACCATACTAAGCAGACCTTCTTGGGCAAGGGAGTGATTGTCATCAGTGTTGGGGCAGGCTCCTCCTTCCTCCCTGAGATCATGTCTCATCTCAGCCGAGACTGCGCTCATCTGTGTGAGAACCCAGAGTGGCGTGCTCCACCTCCTGGATAGGCAGAGAGGGCTGTGGGGTCCGCTCATCTGCAGAGCTTCCCAAGGCTGCAGATGACCCTGCTCTTTGGAGGCCCGGCCATTGCTTGCATGGAGCAGATGAATCCTGGTGTGTTCTGCACTGGCTCAGACTAGGCATGCCGCCAGTCTCGGAGAGGAAGCCAGAGATTCTGATCCTTCTCTGCAGGATCTCCACGAGGGGTGGCGTGAGGAGGCTGGTGCTCTGGAGTTGCCTAGGAGTTTGGGGCACCCTTGAATGTGGCCATCTCTCAATGGGTCCTGAAGGCTGCACAGACCACCATCCTAAGGACCTCCTGGACCTGTTTTCCAGACAGTATCCAGTGAGCTTTTCACACTATTCAATCAGCCTGAGTCCTTGTGCTGGGAACCTCCAAGACCCTGAGTAAGATGGACGCCAACACACATAGAGATCTACAAGGATTACCAAGGTCACAGATGTTGAAAGGAGACAATGACCTTCTCCCAGAGCTGACAGGGGGGCAGCTTTAACCCTCTTCTGGTGACTGCCAGCTCACTCCAAGTCAGAGTCAATGTCCCAAGCAGAACTCCCAAGTCCTCCTCCCCCCAGATAGATCTTAGAATTGTCATGGAGATAAGTGGCCTTCCTGGAACTAAGTGATTACAGTGAACCCACTATCCACTGCTGTGGACTCCTCTGATAACCCGTCAGGACAGACTAGAACTGCACCTTAAGGCAGTGGTTCTCAACCTGAGGGTGGCAATCTCTTTGGGGATCAAACGACCCTTTAACAAGGGTCGCCTGATTCATAACAGTAGCAAAATTACAGTGATAAAGTAGCAACAAAAGTAATTTTATGGTTGGGGTGTCACCAGAACTTGAGGACCTGTATGAAAGGGTGGGGGCATTAGGAAGCTCAAGAACCACTGCCTTACGGTTTCCAAGACTGTACCTCTTTAAGGGAGCAGACAGTTTTAGCTTTCTCCCGAGGAGAGGCTGGCAGGACCACCAGCCAACTTTTCAGTTAACAATCCAGTGCTTAGCCCATAGCACTACCAAGGTTCCCTTTGCTCATTAAACTGCTGTCATCAAATCAAATTCAGCTGGTTGTGAACCTATATAAGGTTTGTGAGACTATAAATATCGGCTTTTTAAAAATTTTGTATTGTGACTTAGGTGAAGGTTGACAGAGCTGATAATTATTTTACAGTCAACAATTCATGTGCATTTTGTTCCAACTCACCCATTACAGTCTTCTCAGTGTACCTTAAATTGCTCCAATGCCTCCCTGGGTTTCTTTTTTCCACTCCTCTGAACCTCGCCCTTGGGTCAGTGCTGCTCTTTTGATCCTGAATGATTGATTCTTATAATATGGAGATGAGTTCAGCTCCAGATCTCAAGGGTGACTAAAGGTTATGATCTTGGGCATACCACCTGTGTCTATCCAGCCAATAAGCACTACCTTTTGTGATTTTGTTCTACTTTTTTATCCCACTCTATCCAGGACCCACTAATGTGATTCTTTTCAGAGCAGTTGGCAGTGGCAACTGGGCACCATCTAGTTCTTTTGGTCTCATGGTGTGGAGACTGATGTCTGTGCAATTCTCTAGTTCTCTTGATCTTTGTCATTCCTGTTTCCATCATTCCTTTTCTCCTCTGTTTCCCACAAGTATCTAAGATCCTAGTATCTAAGATCCTACACACAAAAATAGGGAATAGAACACTGTCCTGGTGAACAATGCTATACAAATGGGCTTTGGTGTTCCCTGAGATGATGGTCCTGAGTCTTAGGCCTGCCATCTCATTCTCTGAAGGAGTACGGTTGTATCTAAGAAGTTTTCATAGCTTTGCCTCCTGTATATGCCACCACATTCGTGGATCTATTTGCAGCAAGGTAAATACACACATATAAATATCCTCTGTCGATCCTATATATATTCATGGCAGTACTCCCACTTTCTCTCTTACACCTGTTCAGCTTGTGTCTATCCAAATGTCTACTTGCAGATCATCCTATTGCATGCAACATGGTGGATATAGTGGTGTTTGCTTCTGCTGCCTTTAACTCTTACAAACCTCCCTAGGAAGGTCTTGCCCTGCTTCCATAAATCTTTCTTGGAGCTGTCAGCCCCATCTTTCTCTCTGAAAGTGGATAGTGGGTCTGAACTACCAACCTTATGGTTAGCAGCCTGACAGTTAACCCACTATGACATTGAAGGTCCAGCTAATTCCTGTAGGAGGAGAAATTCAAAGAAGAGGGAGCATCCTGGAAGACTTCCCAGAGGAGGTGTGACTTGAGTGGAGCCTTGAGGGGCTGGTGAAACTTGAAAGACTTGTGGAAGAGGAGGCTGGAAGGAGAAGTGGGTTTTCTGTATTTGAGGAAACAGCTGTTGTGAACTTCATCCATGGCAGGGTGAACGGAGAGCAAGTCATCAGGCCTTTCTTCTAAGGCACCTTTGGGTAAACTTGAACTTCCAACTTTTAGGTTACCAGTGTTCATAGAAGCCTAATCAGTCTGATCATGAGATTGGCACAACAGTGCTCCCTTGGGTAGCGGCCACAGAGGTCAGGCTTATGGGGCCACTGCAGCCTTTTAAAGTTTCCTCATGGGGCAATGGTTACAGTGCTCCAGCTGTTAGCTGTTAGGCTGGTGGTGGGGAACTGCCGGACTCCCTTGGAAGAAAGCTGAGACAGTCTGACTGTCAGCCTTAGACTCCCTGGGGGCGTTCTGCTCTGCCCTATGGAGAGCGTCTCTTGTTGGTGGTGTCAACGCGAATGCAGTCGGTCTTATGGTTCTGCCACCTTCAGAGATGAGTGATCGTGTCTTGGCGAGGACCTCCGAAAAACCTTCCCACATTAACATTTGCATGAGAAAAGCTGACTGGCTGCCAATGCCTCTCGCTCTTATTCTAGAAGCAGGCACATGTTATCTCAGGAGGGGGTAGGGTGGGGTGAAAGTAAGCACGGCAGGCTCCCCTGGCCAGGAGAGAAGGGAGTCCATGGCAGTTTGCTCTTTATGTGCCTGCCCTGTGGAGTCATAGCGGAGGCCGGGCTGGGTGCTCTGCTGCTGTGTGGACCCCTGCCCAGCCCCCTTCCCTTGGCCCTCCACAGGGTTCCAGACAGCATGCTGACATCAACCTCAGATGAAAATATTGATGGGCACAGGCAAACAGCGGGGAGTGGACTAGTTGCTGGTGCATTGAGGTGGGTGGGGGTGGGGGTCAGTCCCAGGAGCAGATGCCCAGAGACTGACTGTAAATTGGGCCTGAGCCTCCTGGCAGCCAATGCAACAAAGGAAACCATCTCCAAGGACCAGGGTTTTCATAAACACAGCCACTCAGAGCAGCAATGCAGGGATTCCGCCTTCTCTGAATATTAATGACTGGAATTGCTGCAGGGATTACGAAAAGGTCATGATATAAAAATACTTGTCTGTGAACTGATCGCGTGGACCAGTTCCCACTCGACTTCGGCTGGATGGACATTTTGAGCCAGGCGATTCTTTGCTCTTGCTCTGTGTGACCCTGGCTTCTCCATGTTGGATACCAGCCAGGTCTCCAGACAGGGCCAAGTGTCCTCCAGGGGGCAGAGCTGTGCCAGCCCCCCACCCCTCACCCCTCCTCCGTCTGCTGCATTTTGTCAGTAGCTTTGTGCGAAGGATGGGGCAGGAGGAAATGGTGGCTCCACTAAAATACAGTGAGCTATCAATTCAGTGCCGACCCCGAGGCGAAACTGCAAGTCTAGCAGGAAGCACAGGGTTGCAGGACGTCTGTGAAAGCGCCTCGGAAACCGCAGCAAAGTCATCAACCAATGAGGAACTGGCCGCCTCGAGAGCCATTAGCGTTGGAGTCCAGGAAATTGGCCAAAGCCCCTCCTTAATGGCGGGTGCTTCCAAACAGCCTGGTCTGGGTCTTCAAGGGCCAGGCAATGACCTTGCAGGAAGCCCATGACGCCTGCAGCGTGTTAGCAAAAAACTCGGGGCTCTGAGATCACATCCCAGCAGGAGAGGGACAGGGCAATGCAGATGGCTCAGGACGGCTTTGTAGGAGGAACCCAGAGTCTGTCTTCAACATCGTATACATAGGCTTGCATTACCTCGGCCTTTGGAAGAGGGAAGGAAACAGTGTTATTTGCAAGATTTCTGTTTGATTCCTCCAGGAGAAATCCAAGTAAAGCAAGAGAAAAAGAAAAAAGTGACCTGTCAGTCTTCGTTTGTGGACGGCCTCCTATATGTGGATCTTTCAGGGACCAGCCATTCTCTGATGAAAGGCCTCCGACTGGAGAGGCACAGGTCTCCTGACCATGGTGTCATGTTGAAACATTGCCTGTTGCCTTGGTCAGAAGCCAGACCCCTTCAGGACATGAGGACCCTGCCTACCGACTAGCTTGTGTGGGGGCAGTGGAAAGAGGGTAGCTTTGGGATCTGGGATAGGCCTGGCTTCTCACCCAGACACTCCTGGGTCCCCTTGTATAGCTTACGGGATGTCTCTGAGCCTCATCTTTTTCATCTGTCCAATGGAGGTCAGACTTAGCTACTGGGATGTATGACCTCGGTCCTTGCTCATTGACTCCTTAAACTAGCACTGTGCCAATTGCCAGGCACTGATGGAGACATGGTCCCACAGGACCTGGCTCCCACGGAGTCCATGTTCTAGGAGTGTCTTAGAATCAGAGAGAGCACAGTTGAATGTCTGGTAGCTCCTGGTACTTCCCAGGCCCCTGGGACCATCTGGTTATTAGAATCATGGATGAGTTCCTGCGTCATAGGCTGTTAAGTGCTGTCCCAGTGTTGAACAGAAAAGATGGTGAGCATTGTGTTCCTGATTGGTGAGCGGATGCTGGCTGTGTGTGTGTGTGTGTTTAGTGACAAGGGGCCTCCTTCCCCTCCTCTCCCAGTGCTTCCTGGAGTCCCCTTCCAAACCCGATCCCTGCCTCAGGCCTGCTTTGGGTGGCACTGTGGAGAAGGCTGTTGGGCCAAAGCTGCAGGATCAGTAGTTCAAACTTGCCGGCTGCTCCGTGAGAGAGGTGAGGCTCCTGTGAAGGTCTTGAGAAGGCGTAGAGCCTCAGGAAGCCCCGTGGAGCAGCTCTGCCTTGCCCTGTGGGCTGGCATGGACCCGATGGCAGCGGGTTCGGTTTAGGGATGGTTTGGAGGAGCCTTCACTCAGGTTGGTGGCTTGAACCTACCAGCAGCTCCTTGGGAAGACGATGAGGCTGACTTCCTGCGAAGATGTCCAGTCTCAGAAACTCTCCGTAAGGTGTCTGTGAGTCAGAGGCAGCTCAGTGGCAGTGGGCGTGTGGCAGAGATACGGTAGGGTGCTGGCTTCGGAAGTGGTTTCTAGGAGTGGCAATGATCCCTCTGGGAATGAAATTCCCACCCCTGGCATTGCTTCCCTCAGTAGTTTTGTTCTTGGGCAAGTTTTTCTCATGAGATCTCAGTGCCCACAGATATACCTCGCTGCCTGCTGGCTCTGCCCCACCCTCCTTATGGAAAGACAGCCCCCATTCCTCCATCATTGTCACCTTATGGATCCCCGTGGGGTCACGTGCTCAGAATAGTTGCTGAGCTTGGGAACATGGAGCACGCCTGCCGGCCCCCAGGCCTGGCCACAGTTTGGGCAGCTGAAAGTTGCCTGAACCAGGGGATGGGGGTTGAGCAGGAGGGCGCCCCTCAAGGAGAGCTGGGAGGGACATGCATGTCCCTTGTTGTCCAAGTCATTTGGGGAGGTGAGGGAGTCACTGCTGATCCTCCCCGGTTCTCCCTGAATTTCAAGTTGTAGAACCTTTGCAGCAACGCATCTTATCCAGAGGCCGTGTTCGGGGGCGGGTGGGACTTCCTGGTGAAGCTGCCGGAGGGCTTCTGGGTAGAGCTGCTGACCTGCAGCTTCAGCGCAGAGAAGCTGGTTAGAACTGCAGGCTCTCGGGCCCCACCCAGACCCACTGCTGTGCATTGACTGCAAGACCCCAACTCCAGGTGCCAAGGATATAGTTTGTTTAGAAAGCGGGCTTGCACTCGCAGATCGATGTATCTTGTCTGTACTCAGAAGATGCATGCTGAATGCTTTTTGCAAGCTGTACAACCTCCTCTTGAGTTAAGTTTCTTGTGTGGGTCATGGGCACATACATGCTGTTTACATGGGTGTGTCCTATGCAGAAAAATTCTGGATAAGTCAGGGCAAAATGAGCCTGGTGACCGGGGTCCTTACAGGAAGAGGGCTGACACGCAGAGATGACAGTGGAAGCAGAGGTAGGAGCCACGTGTCCACGAGTCAAGAAATGCTGGCAAGCGCCCAGTGCTGGAAGAGACAAGGGTGGGTTCTCAGTTCCCCATGGCAGCAGAAGTGGTCAGCACCTCGACTTTGGATTTCTGTTCCCCTCTCCCCTCCTCCAACCCGCCCAGTGTGCAAATGTGAGAGAGAAAACAGATTTGTCTCAAGCCACCCAGTGGATGGTACGTTTTGAGCCTCCAGAAACAACCATCCAAGCAGCAACCTGGGTGGCCGAGACCCCCAGGCCTCCTGAGCACACTATGATGGTTAGCGATCACGTCATCCTGGACCGTGGAAGGCAGGAAGGTGCTCGCTTGACTGCTGGTCCAGCCCGCATCTTTGTGTGGCTTTCCCCCCCCTCTCACTGGGTCAGCTGCAGCGTTGCAGAAGTCTGGCATTTTAGATCATGTCCCACTCCAGGGCTGATGAGCAGAGCCTGGCGGACATCTAGGCATGAAAACAGAGACCCTCTTTTTGTGGGTCAGTAAGTGAACGCCACACCATCTCACTCGTTGAGATGTGCGGACCAACCCAATGGCCTTTGAAATTTACTTTTTTAGAGGAGTGCCGCCCCCCCCCCCCATTCCCCCAGAAATGTCTGGTAGGACTCTGATTGGAGTTGGGTTAGAAGGTCTCAAGATATGAACTTTCTCCCATGCTCTAGGATTCCACAGAAGAGCATTTAAAAGCAAGTGCTTATACATTTCTTTTCCTTTAAGATACAACATAGGGAGACAACAGAAAGTCTTATAACCTGCCTACAAATCCCTCTTCATGCTTTAGAAGGCCCAGTGTGCTCACTGGAAAAAATAAGGAAAAGAGTACATTGCGTTAAAAAGGGAAACTTTTCCCCACCCACACAAATCAGCTCTTTACCTTAAAGAGAACACCTGTCAATCCTTTCTGTGTGTCTCATGCACATACCTGTGTGTATATGAAGGAAAGCATACTCTACGCACTCTCCCACACTCTGATTTTAAACCACGAGACTTCATGGAATCTTTGCTGCCTTGTTCTTGCCTGAGCTCACTCAGGTTCATCATGTTATGCGTTCTTGCCCTGATCCACGCAGTTGTGTACTATTCCTTGTTTATTCCATGAAGGAATGGCCTTTGATGGTGACCCAGCAGCAGGTAAGGAAGGGGTGGGAAGTCACAGGCTACAGGCTACAGGGTGTTAACTTGGATGAAGGAGGAGAGAATTTCTAACAAGAGGGAGGTGGGTGAAAAATGACAGAGACAGGGCCAGACACCGGGAGGTCTGGTGAGTTGTTGAATGCAAAGCTGGTGTAACCCTTCACCTGATTCATAATCAAAAAGTTCTATCAATGAATTCATGCGGTAGAGTTCTTGTTGCATATGCAAAGATGGATCAACTGCATCCTTTTCCATGGCTGAGCTTCCCACCCAGGTGCTTGAGAGACAATGACAGAGACTGGGAGATCAAACAAGGAGCAAGCTAGAGTCGTCAAAGGCAAGCTCCCCACAAGAGGGGGTTTACAGCTGTATACGTGTACACCAGGAAGTACATTGAGGAGGTTTTGAATATGTAACAGATTTCACAGGAAAGGTCATGAATATGCATCAGGGTGGGGTTATGAGTCTTGGCAGGATATGGCTGATTGGACCGTTCACTTTCAGATGTCTTTGGAGTTGGTCTGCTGATGTCGTTCTGTTGACTTTTGGTCTTTGAATGAAGGGCTTTTGTTCTGGGGGTGGGGGGATCTGCAGTTTGTGACCGTCCTTTCTGTGTAGGTTTGGCGGGTCCAGTCTGGTCATAACCAATACTCCCACTTGCTGTGATGGGGTACTTTCCTGGGAGCAAAGGACTCAAAAGAGACAGATGATCATGAAGGAAACTGCAGGTTAATTATGAAACATATGACAAATATATATGTTTGGTGTATATATGCTTGATATATGTACCATAGACACCCAACTCACTGTCATTGAGTCCAATTTGTTTCATAATGATCCTATAGGGCAGGGTCGAGCTGCCCCGAAGGGTTTCTGGAATGGGAGCTCTTTATTGAAGTGGAAAGCCACATCTTTGTCCTGCAGAGCCGCTGGTGGTTTTGAACTGCTGACCCTGGGGTTAGCAACCCCCTATGCCACCAAGGCTCCTGGGCATATGAGGCAAAATATGAGGCAATATATCACCATTCTGTGGCAACATAAAGGGCTGGTGCCTTGGACAAGCTGCAGCGTTTACACTGTCACATAATCAGGTGGGGAGAGGGTCTCAGCTGTATCATATCATATATTAGGAGTTATTTACAAAAATTCTCTGTGGATGGGTACTTATGTTTTTTCCCCCTAGGCTTTTATCCCAGTATAAGTAATGCTGTTGTAAACATCCTGCCCTTTCTTACCTGGCCATCCCATAGTCCCTTTCCTAGGCCCTGAAGTAATTTCTGGCATGACTTCTAGAGGGAGTTTTCAATTGGCAAGAGGCAAACGCTGAAAGCAAGGGGGTGGTCCCGCACCACGGGCAGTTCACGTTGTCATTCTCCTCGTCCAACAAGACCTTCACGGGGGAAAGTTAACTCCTGCCTTTCCCAACCCTCTACGTCCTTTCCCCCTTGACAAATGGCTGCAATAGACCATTTCTGATCATGGAATTTTCCCGATGAGTTCCCAGCCAAGAAACATTGCTAATTAGTTGAATTATAAGTTGGCCTGAGGAGAAAGTTTTAGGCACAAATATAGAATTGACACCTGCTCGCCAAGACAGACAGGATCATGCTGTAAATATTGGGACAGGGTTAAATTTACAAAGTCACATTATGCATCCCCCCTCCCTCTCATAAAAGTATAAATAGCTCCAATGTTGTTCCTAAGGACCCAAGCTCGACTTCTTTGGGCAATTAATTAATTGAGGTGTTCAGGGAAATTGTTTTGTTTTTCTTTTCCATTTTTAGGTCTGGCGAAAGCACTGTTATGGAATCCTCTGGTCTATGAGCAGTTCTTGCTGATGAGAGTTCCTTTGGTACAGAAGGTTCTACTCTGAAGAAAATCACCTTTCTTTTTTTCTCCAACTAAAAGTCTCAACTTCCTAATCCAGCCAATGGTTGGATCTGATAGTCTTTAAGCCCCCTTTCAAGTCAACAATCCCATAGTTTTTTGAAGGCCAGACTGGCTTGTGGATAAAAGTGTAGTATCTCTGGCTTAGGTGGGCCAGGGTGCTGATGTCTGATTAAAGAGCCTTAGCCAGGCCAGCAGTAGGACTTTACATAGCCGCGTATCTGGTGGGAAGCAGTGACGGAGCCTTCAGCTGTCCTCTCGGATTAGACTCAGTAGAACACAGCACGGAACACCGAGATAATAAGGGCTCAGACAAGGTAGAAGTTAATTTTCATCTCTCCTTCCTGGCTCGCACTGACTCCATTGTGTCAGAAAGTCACAGACTCCTTCCACTTTCTCTTCTCTTTGACTTGTGCCTTCAAACTTCTAGGCCACCTAATGATCCAACATGGCGGCCGCTCCAGCTTCCGCCTTCTCCTTCCAGGCAGCAGCAGAGGCATCCTGTCACCTGTCAGCGCTCTTTAAGTAATCTTCCCAGACTTGTACTTCCACGCAGCACTTTTATAGGCCATTCCTCAGCCTGCAGAAGAGATCATTTCTTAACTGCATCTTTAAGAAGGGGCAGGTAAATTGGACTGCTCCATACGGATGTTACTTTGGACTGACGTTAGTGCAGTGATGGAAAAGCTTTGCATGTGCAGCAGGCAGAGGGGGGTGTGATGCAGCGTTTGTTAGGAGTCGGGGTTGGTTCAGTGTTTTCAAAGTGATGTCGCATTCAAGGGCTGGTAGGAGTTGTCAGTGCATTGGATGTGCTCAACTCTGGAACCGCCTGCACTTCCATGTCAGGGCCGGGCCTCACGGCAATACCTCACAGCCAGCAGGGCCAGATTTTCAGCTGTCTTAGACACAATCAGGGTTCTCTTCAGAAGGCAAATAATAGAAATGTGGGTGAAGACAGACAATGGGTGGTGTAAGGTACGGAAGAGCAATGGTAATCTATAATTGATCAAGGATTCACAAGGGTGCGAGGGTGGGGGAGCCCTTGGTGGCAGGGCTCAAGTAGAAAGAACATGTTTTTGGAAATGATGATGGCAACAACAAGTGTGCTTTTAATACAAGTGAATGATGGATTGTTATAAGACTGTAAGAGCCTCCCCATAAAATGATTAATCTAAAAGAAAGTGAAAAATATTAAAAGCTAGAACAAATTTTAAAAAGAAAGAAAGAAGAGAAGGGCGGGCCTTGGGTGGTAGGTACTTTATGTCTCCTGCAGTCTAAATGAAAACACTTTCTATCTGCGAAGACGGGTGTGTCTTCTCCTTTGGTCCTTCAGTTAGAAAGTTGGTCAGCATGACTGAACCGAAGGCCCTTTTCATGACCCCTCCAACACAAGGGGCTGCAGGCCAGGCTGGGCTCATCATAACCATTTAGCACTTTGGGTTGGTCATTGGATTGTTATGGTGGGTAGGAATTATTATTATTATTATCTTACTGACTTCTTTGTTAAACTTTTTATTTTCGATTTGGGGAAAGTTCTCAGAGCATGTTAGGTTTCTTCATCACTCTATGTGCATTTTGTTTCTTCATATTGGGGAGTCCCCTCCATGCAGCAGCGCTCTGTCTCCTGTGGTGGAGTGTTCTGTGGAGCCCGTCTCCCTCTGGTGTTACTGTTCATGTTACAGGACTCGTGGTTGTTTGGTTGCAAGTTAACCCCTGGGAGGAGGTTCTTGTCCAGGTTCGAAGGGCATCTGACTTATTTCATCTATCAATGTAACATAGAAGAACCTGTTTCTCCCATTTGAGACCAGAATCACAGATGTGGATGTTTCTTGGTGTGTGAGTCTGCATTGACTAGAGAACCAAATCCAGGGATACTTGTATGTGTCTAAGAGAGAGCTTTCTATAAAAGCGTAGTTGTATTTTAAGAAAACATCCCAGCCCTGTCCAGATCAAGCCCACAGGTTCAATATTAGGCCATATGTCTGATACCAGTCTATAAATTCCTCTTCCGATTCATGCAACATGTGCAGTGATGCCGGATACAGGACGATCGCAGGCCAGTGGGTGGCAAGTCTGTGGATCCAGTGGTGGTGGAAGCATCTCAGAGCTGACGTGGGTTTCCAGATGGCTCCTCCAGTTTCAGGGCTCTGCCTGCATCAGCGTAGTGCCACCTGGCTTGTCTTCAGGGATGCCTTACAGCAAGTGTGTTTCCTGCCTTCAGGGAGGAAGGCAGCAATTTCCAGAATCCTTAGGAAAAAGCCATGCCCACACAGAGGCCTCATTGACTGTGACCTGATCAACAGGCTAGTCTCCACCCCTTCGCAAATTGACAGATTATGTATCTGCGACACCTGCGTGGCGCTTTCAGCTGCAGTGTGGTTGATCCTGATACAGGTGGCTCAGGGGACACATTTTGGGGAACACCACTTAGTTTAGCTCTTGGTATACTGTGAGTCCTTTACTGATAGTTTCTGGGTTCGAGTGTGCTTTGGAGTGATTGATTGTGGCAGGGCTGGGCTGGGCCATGTATGGAGTGGTCTGCTTTTTACGCTCCCT
Source organism: Nesogale talazaci (assembly GCA_004026705.1). NCBI lineage: Eukaryota > Metazoa > Chordata > Mammalia > Afrosoricida > Tenrecidae > Nesogale > Nesogale talazaci. The sequence goes on from PVJH01015451.1 coordinate 43,941, forward strand.
TCTCTGACGTAGAAGGCTAAGTGTTGGGCCGTTCGTCACCGGGTTGGCAGTCCCGACCCTCAGCTGCTGTGTGGAAGAGTGCCGCGGCTGCCTGCTCACTGAAGACTGACGGTCTCAGAAACACCAGGCAGCAGTTCCCCTTGTGTCACTTCTTCCACTAGGAGTCCGAATGGACTTCATGGCAGTGAGCTTGTCCATCAGGCTTCCCTCACCTCTAGACGGTTTGCTCTCCTACTCCTACAATTCTGACCGCTCCACTGAAATGGCCCATCCTGTGTCCACGTCAGAGGCCCTGGCACCTTGTCCTTGGTGGTCTCCCACCCGCTGACTCAACTCCTCTCCCTGAGCCAGTGAGAGGCGAGGTCGTCTTGATCCCATCCAACCCAGTCCACTCAAGATGGAGCGTCCTCTCATGGCTTCTCCACCTGCAGAACCGACACCAACACCAACAGCAAGGAATGGAGATTCCCAGGCTGCAGCCCAGACCTGCTGAGTCAGACACTCTGGGAGCAGGACCCACATCGCTCAGCACAAGCCCTGGAGGTGACTTTTATTCGCTCAAACGTTTGAGCCCCTGGACGCGAGACCCACAGAGCTCTGGACACCTTCCAGCTCCAACCTGGGCTGGTACCACTGGACAGACGCGTCATGTCTGCTCTGTGAGCCTGAGCCACAGGCCTGGATGGGAGGGCTTGCTGAGCCAATCAGGATTCACCAGGTAGACTGGGAGGGTTGCTGAGGTCAGCAGGTTAAAAAAAATCTTGGGGTAAAGTATATACAAGAAAATTACTTGCTGTTTTGGCTATTTTTTAAGTGTACAACCACGGCCTGTTAATGACAGTCACCGCGTTTTGCCGCCATTGCCAGGGTGCCCTTCCAAGCGCCTGTCACCACTTCAAACAGATGCTCACCGGCCCCTGAAACAATAGCTTCCCATCTTTCCTCGCCTCCTTTTCTCAGTCACCCCCGACACACGTTGGCCCTTGTACATTTCTCTGGTCTCCATATTCCACTGAAGGAGGGCCAGACACGACTGGCGCCCGTGTCTGATGCTGGAGACACGGCGTGTTTTTGAGGCCCGTCGATGTGGCAGTGTGTATCGTGGCTCCCTTTCTCTGTGGGCACTGAGAGGACTCCCCTGCAGTGGGTGGGTGGCTCTTTGTTCATCTGATCTTCTGCGGGTGGACGCTGGGCCTGTCTCCATCCTTCGTCTACTGGGAGTGGCGCTGTAGTGAACTTCCGGGTGCTCAGCGGGGTGTTTTTAAAACTAGGGCTGTTTCATGACAGCCCTTGCATGTGCCCCACCTGGAGGCCTTCCAGCATTCTGTAGCTTCTCTGATGGCACGAGAATATTCCTCCCTATTTGACTCAAGGCTGGAATTATTTTTCCCCTCCTCCCTTTTAAATAGATAGGATTTGCATCAATTTGGTCTTGACTTTCCTGCTAATGTGGAGTATTGGCTTTCAAATGTTGGGGTGCAGCTGCATCTCTCGGTGCTTGTGAAATAGGCAGGTTCCTAGGAATATTCCTGAAGAGTCTGATTCAGAGGCGCTGGGCACATGGTACTTTCAGCGAGCAGGGCGGTTGATCCTCATACAGGTGGCTCAGGGGACACATTTTGGGGAACACGACTTCAAGCCATGTCCTTGAACCCAAATGTTAAGAACACAGAGATCCATTGCAGCGTTTATGAGAAGCTCCCATGGGTGCCATGGGTCACCAAAGGTCAAGGTGTGTCAAAAGGATAAGCTCTCCTCTCTCTGGGTGTGTTAGTTATGCACTCATATATGGGCAAGAGAAACCTTTATAGCCAAGAGTAATTGTTTTTTTTTTTTTAATTTTTTTTTAATTTTTTTTTTAGGCATCACTGCCCTGGTGGTGGGAGTAGGAGGCCCAGCCTTTGCTCCTGTGAGCGGGAATTGAACCTCCATCCCAGTGGGCCGCAGTCCCGCGCACAACCACTACGCCGCCGGGGCTCAGCAGCCAAGAGTAATTGTATATTGAGAAAACATCCTAGCCCAGTCCAGATCGAGTCCATAAGTCCAATTTTAGTCCATATGTCCAATACCAGTCCATAAATTCCTTCCAGACTCTCACAAAACATGCAATGATGTTGAATGTAGGAAGATCACCGGTCTGTGGGTGGAAAGTCTTGTGGATCCAATGTCAGTAGAAGCCTCTCCACACTGGTGTGGGTTTGCACTTGGCTCCCCTAGCTCCAGGATTTGGACTCCATCAGCTTGGCTCCATGTGTAAAGTGACCAGCTGTCCTGCTTTTAAAGAATTTTCCCTGTGTCCAGCGGTGCTTTAAAAAAGCCCTGATGTTTGGAAAGAAGGCACGACAAGCTAGGGAATGGCAGGACCACAGGGAGGGAATATACCCTCTCGACACCTCCCGCCTCTTACCCTCCCCTTGGTCAATGGTGTCCCACTTTACCAATGTTAAAGTCTCATCACTTTATCCACTTGTCTTGTCAGTGAGAAGATGAAGAGCAGAGAGTGAGTGTGGGTCTGGCCTCCAGTGGGCTGTTTATTTTCTTTGCGCCTCCAAAACGAGGTCGTCAAGCTGTGACTTGATTGACAGGCTAGACTCCACCCCTTTGCAAGTTGACAGGAGCTGATGTAATTGCCACATTGGGAGAAGAGGTTCCTTTGCAAGCACCCCCTGCCTTGCTGGTGGATATTCCTGGTGCTTTGCCATGGATGGTGGTTGCTATGGCGATGGACGGGAGGGGGAGTGAAGAGAAAGGATTGGAACTGAGCCTGTGGTGAGAGAAAGGGCCTTCACCTATACACATCTCTCCAAAAATACTCTTTGCTGCTGATTTTGAGGTGTTTCCCATGAATCCTCAGGTATTGCAAGGTCGATCAATTTCCCTAAGTCTCCATGAGCCAGATTGATCTCCCTATGCTCTCCTAACAACCTGGGAGGCCGCAGCTGCTAACCAATGGCAGTGGTGGTGGTGGTGGTGGGCAGCAAGTGGGTGGTCATCTTTGTGTTTCTCATCTAGAACAGGCAGCTGCTGGGAAGTCCAGCTCGGTCAGGTAGCCAACCATCCACTCACCCACTCTCTCTCATGTTCTGCCAGCACCCCTGGACAACAGCGAGTGTTGGGAGAATCATAATTTGGCATCTCAAAACCCATCTCAGATGGTTTATTTTTCCCATCTCTGCAGACACCACTTCCTCTGAGCCACCTCATCTTTCCCCAGAAGAAGCTTGTCACCTCCCTGCTTCTACTCTGCCTGTTTTCCACATATGAGCTAATGAGCTCTTCACACACCATCACATTAACCATTTAAAAATGAACAGTTAAAAAAAAAAAAACAAAAAACGAACAGTTTAGTGGTATTCAGTCCACCCACAATGTCATGTAGCCACCTCTTCTATCTAGTTCCCAAACATTTTCACCGCCTGTTTTAGACTGGGTTGACTAGAAAAACAAATTCATAGACACTCACTTTTGTATAAGAAAAAACTTTGTATACAGAAGCAATTGTATATTGAGAAAATATCCCAGCCCAGTCCAGATCAAGTTCATAAGTCTGACATTAGTCCATATATCCAATACCAGTCTATAAATTCCTCTTCAGATTCATGCAGCCATGCAATGATGATGAATGCAGGAAGATCACAGGCCAGTGGGTGGGAAGTCTTGTGGATCCAGTGGGGGTGGAAGCATCTCAGCACTGGCATGGGTCTCCACGTGGCTCTTCAAGTCCCAGGTTTTAGCATATCCATGTGTCTTGTCATCAGAAATACCAAGCAGACAGCACCTCCTGCCTCCAGGCAGGAAGACAGGAGGTCTCTGAATCCTCCGGAGAAGATCATGCTCACACAGAGGCCTCATTGGCTATGGTCTGATTGACAGACTAGAATCCACCCCTTTGCAACTTGACAGGAGATTATGTAACTGCTACCCCACCATTAAAGGAAGCCCAGGCACATCGGAGCAGTCAGTTCTTGCTTCTTTTCCCCAAGCTCCTGGTAATCTCTGGTCTTTGTCATGGCTCTGTGGATTTGCCATTTCTGGACATTTCATGTAAGAGAACTAATGAAATATGGTACTCTTTGTGTCTGGTTTCCTCCTTAACATAAGGTTTACCACGTTCATCCACATTGTAGCGCCTCTGAGAACTTCACGCTTTCTTATGGTTGAGCAACATTTGAGCTTGTGGATGGACCCCTCTTTGTGTACCCACCATTCAATGGAATACTACTCATAAGTAGGACTGAAAGTGTCTGGCTGTCTCCCAACTGCACTGAAAAGGATCACATTAGAAGGTTCTGAATGGCATGTGAGAAGAATATGGAACAGGGCTTAAAATCATAAAAGAGACCACACTTAGGGTATAAAAGAGACTGGTGGGACTCCCAAGACTATGACCCTTACTTACCCTTCAGGTCTGGAACAGAGCTAATCTCCAGGTTAGCACAACCAGCAGTGTTAAGATAAAAAGGGAAGCTTGTGGTCAGGGTACAGGGTAGGTACAGGCTCAGGAAATAAAGTGGGATGGCAACAGAGATATGGGGAGGAAGTGGGGCTAGTTATGTACATTGAGGGGTTACAATGGATGAGTTGAATTTGAGTGTGTATGAATGGTTGACTGTAAAACTAGGCTCACATGGAAGGGTGGGGAAGGAGGGGGAAAAAGAAGAGCTGATACCAAGGGCTCAAGTATAAAATGTTTTGGAAATGATGATAGCAACATATGTACAACTATGCTTGATACAACTGATGTATGGAATGTTGTAAGAGCTGTAAGAGCGCCCAATAAAATGATTAAATAAGCAAATAAAGTAGGATCTCTTCTGCACACTTTGATCTCATTCAAAATAAAAGGGTTCAAAAGAAACAGAGAAGGAAGATGACACCAGGGTTCAGTGAGATCTTGTAAAGAGGTAATTGGGCCTTGGAAAAAGAAAACAGACTTCAAAGATAACAAAACACTTCCACAAACTTTTGGAAACCCCCTTGTCTATATATTTGTGCGTTTGTGTTAGGGATCTATGATGTCACTTCTTTGAAAGGTGACTGTGATCTTAGTGATGGAGCACAGACGTGTCCTATGCCATATCAGCAGAAGGCACACAACTGGATTGTACCATTTTGAGTGGAGGGCGGGGTATTGAGGTGTTCACTCTGCACTGAATTTTCCATAAAAGACTGCCTCACAGAGTCCGCCACAGAGAAAACAAGTTCATGAGTTCACAGTCCCTGTGGAATTCTGATGATCTCCCACATCCGAAAATTGACATTCACTGATTTTGTTTAAAAGGTCCAGTCTCCCACTCTGATGCCCGTGTCATAATAAAGACTGTCATTATAAATGAATGCATGAAGAGATGTCATACAAGAGAATCCAAGGATCAGAAGGCAAAGAATACAAGTCACTATTTTTAGATAGATCTTTGCTCTGGACAACCGGTGCGTCTGTGGAACCGGCGCCCTGAGCAGTGTGAGCGAACCTTGTTCTTTGAGATGAGGCTCACAGGGAGCTGATGCTGGGCTTCTTCCACGAAATTCGGGAGTGGGTGGGGCCGTAACCGTGTGAGGTGTCAGCACTCAATGTGGAGATGTACCGCTGGTGTTGCAGCTTCAGTCTATGTGCATTTAGCCAGTGAAACACTGAAAGGGAGGGGGAAAATCCCCACATGTTTGGTGCAGATGGTTGGTTGGAAGGGTGGATGGGGGAAGCAGAGTGATTGCTGCCCGATGGGTCCCCTTTTGTGGGGTGGGGTAGAACATCACCCCGAGTTCTTGTCCAGGTGGGTGACTTATGTCCTCTGACTCTCCATCCTTGATGGGCATGGGACTCTGGGCGTCTTCACTCAATGGTGCCCTGCAATGGACTGAAGGTGCCGTCCATTCTCTGCATGAAGGGAGCCCCACCCACAGAGAGCGTGGTTCCAGGTAGGAAGGAACCCACTACCAACGTATTGGTGGCCTCCAGGGGGCATGGCATGTCCCTGGGTTCCCCAGCTGGGTGGGTCATGTTGGAGCACAGGGCCTCGACAAGGGCGGTGTTGCCATGGCTCCGAGCACCAGTCTGTTCTCCACCCTCATGGACCACTGAACTGCTTTGCAGGCTCACTGGGCTGTTCTCCCTGGGGGCCGGCATCACCTTGCTCACTTCGTGGGTGGTGGGCAGTGGAGGCCTCGGAGACGTCAGACACTCAGTGCATTCTTGGCCATCCCCACCCTTCCAGTCACCTCCAGGGGGCCTTTGCTGGTTGAGCAGGGCTTGCCATTCCAAGCACCCAATCTTGTGCCCTTTGTATCGAAGAATGTCGTGAAAACCTGAGAAGCACGGCTCCTGTTTAGTTTTCAAAGCCAGGCATGGTTGCAATGACAGTTTTGCTTTTCATTTCTTTTTTCTTTCTTAAAGGGGTGGGCGCCTTGGGGACGAAAGGCATTGGGGGAATTTCTAGGCGGTTCTTACATCTCGCCTCTCCTGGGTGGCGGCTTCCATTCATTCGTCAAAACCATCTCAAACGCGGGCTCGGAGTTCTCAGCTTCCTGCAGCCGGGTTTTGTCCTCCTGCGCCTGCGCCTTCAAGCTGCGGGCTGCTCGGCCGAAATTAATCCCTGAGAGCACGGAGAGCACGGGGTGTTGATTTTGTTTTTGTTGGTTTACTCTGATCGGTGCTTTCCGATCACTCCCTTCGCGAGCGTGGCAGCGGCTGTGCTCTCTGGGCTTGATCTTGACTGGGAAAGGCTCTGCAAACCAAGACACGGCAGGCAGTGAGGAAACAAGGGGGAAGGGTGGTTGAGATGGAGGAGAGGAGGGGGGTGGTGGGCAGACATGCCAACCCACCCGCACAGGGATCTTATTGACCTGGCAGTCAAGTGAGTAGAAAGAGGAAACATGAGAGTTGTTGAGAAAGGAAGAGGAGCCAGGGGTGGAACAACAGGAGGCCTGGTGTGTGTGTGTGTGTGTGTGTGTGTGTGTGTGTGTGTGTGTGTGTGAACATTGTCTACCTTATCCATAGATGCTGTGCTGGTCCCTGCTGTGGTATCAGAGGGAAAGCCATGGTCCCTTGTCTTCACGACACTTCCCTTCCCTAGAGGGGGACAGGGTGTCTGACTCAAAGACTTCCCTGTGCACAGAGAGACTGCGGGGGGACAGAATGGGGACACCTGTGAAGACTTCCTGGAGGAGTTGGCAAGTGGGAGAATTCAGCCTTGGAGGAGAGAGAGGTGGTTATGATAAGTGACCTCCAGGGTCCCAAAAGAACCACTTAAAAAAAGTTTAAAAAAATATTTCGTTTTCTAACTTTTTAACTGTGATTTGGGTGAGAGTTTATAGATGCGTATGTTTGCTTCGCATCGTTCCACAGTTCAGACACATTATGTTTTGTGACACTGGCTGCAACTCCCATGATGCCACAGCATACTTCCCACGTCTTCCCTATGTTAGCAACATCCACTCACCTGTCTTTCCTGCCCCCTCCTGCTGTCTGAGCTTTATCCCCTGTGCGAATGCTGCCTCCTTTTGGGTCTCATATAGTCGAAGTTTCCAAGGTGTAGATAGTTACGTCCCTGGTGCTGCTAGTCCCACCATAGACCTGTCTATCTTGTGACTGAAAGTTTGGCCACGGGTCCCGAGTAGAACTTTTGAAAAACAATCTACCATTTTCTGAGTGTAAAGATGTGTCTCTGTGAAATTCAACACAGGTCTTTTCAGCTCCCAAGTTGCTTCCTGGGCCAGCAGCCCCTCTTCCTTCTGCACCTCATTCTTTTTCTTCATAGTGCTTACTGAAGTTTGTTTTCAGGGGGTTTGTGTTGTGGTTATGTTGTCAGTGTCTGCTGCTGTCACCAGGACAGAAGCTGGGATTCTCCAGGACATGGTCCTATGGCTGATATGGAAAAGAGATGCCCCTCATCCAAACCAGTGGCCATCAACTATGGTTCATGGCCACCGTGCATGTTACAGAGGGTTTTCTTTACAGGAGATTCACAGTGACACCAGGTGTATTTGAACTGACAACCTTTAGGTTAGTATAAGGAGGAGACCCTGGCTTATACAGCTTTTCCTTCGGATGGTTCCGATTTAAGTCAAATGCATGGATACACATAGAGTATTCATGATTGTTGCCTTTTATTTTCAATCTCTTTATAAAGTCAACCTCTGGTTTTAGAAACATTGCGTATCGGGATGGCTATATTTCAGCACAACAGAGACGGTCAGTTCAGCCTCTCAGCCATCCTGTATCTAGCACAAGGACACACTACTGGTCCCAGTCACCTGGTGGTCACTGCCGGGCCTGAGTCCACTGGGGCGGCCACTGTGTCGAGATGTCTCTTGGAAGGTCGTCCTCCTTGTTGCTCACCTTCCCACAATGCCCTTCTCTAACTGTTCTTCTTTGATTTATTTCTTCTTCTTTTCTGGGAGCTCATGGCATAGTTCACATTTTTCTCCAACATTCCAACTCAAAGGCATCAATTCTTCTGTTTTCTGTATTCCATTCTGCTTTCACATGCACGTGAAGCAATTGAAGATGTCATGGTTTGGGTCTGGTGTGCCTTTCCCCTCAAATTTCACACATATGCACAGACATTCAACAGACATCAGACATTTCTAAGTGCTATTGGTTGTGACTAGAACAGAGTCAGGAACCACCTGTCATGCATGCAAACTGTGCCCTCCAGAGTCACATATGACCTGGGGCCTGTGCTTACCCCTACAGGAGCTAAAGGACTGACCCAGGACCCAGTGCCGGGTGCAGGTGTTGTCTTATTCTTTGGTGCTGTTGTGATACAAACACCACAGGCTTTAAGGCATTGAACCATACTCTCTCATGTTTCTGCAGGTTCCAAGTCCTGGAGGTCAGGGTCCCAGTCTGGTTGATACTCCCTTAGTTGGTAGGTTCTCCTGGACCTCTGGTGACTCTCCCTTCTTCTGTACCTCAGTGGCTCTGGTTCCTTCAGGGGTGACTGGGTTGAGGAGCCACCTAATGCTGATGGCCTCACTCACCTTCCACAAAGCCCCATTTTCAAACCAGACCACATACCTCCTGTATAATTTTGGGGGATTCCATTCAGTCGATAACAGGTAGATCGATATTTCCAGGACCCCCAGGAAGGGTGGGCTGGAGTCGGGTGGGACCTCGTTCACAGCCCTGACGTTTAACCCATGGCGTGCCATGGGCCTCTTTGACTTCAGGAAATGTCATCTCAGGAAAAGGTCTTTACATGCACAACCTCAAATCCAGATGGTTACAAAGAAAGCCAATGATACAGAGATCCAGATAGCCAAACATAAAGACAAAGGAATACACTTTTTTAAACCGTAAATTATGGGGAGGGTTGCATCTTGGATCCTCAACTTTGTATTCAATCATTTAAATTATTAACCAGCACCCCCCAGAGCTTACTTATCTCCCCCTCCTTGATTACGCTTCTCCCTCTTAAGGGAGAATACACCAAATACACCTCCAATACACCAAAGCTGACACCTCCTCTGTCTACTCCTTTGACATTCTCTCCCCTCCCCTGCCTTCCCACCCATGTCAGTCTCCAACATTTAACTCCTTTGGGGTGAAGGTTTTCCTCTTGAGTGTTTATAGCCTTTCACTTATAACAGTGGTCTCATAGCATACTTGTCCTTTTGTGATTGAGTCATTGCACTCAGCATGATGTTCTCCAGGTCCATCCAGGTCGTGAAT
>PVJH01015452.1:0-53462 GCA_004026705.1 Nesogale talazaci
TGTATTTTCCTTTTAATATCTATTCAGAAGTAAAACACTGACAGTGATAGAATAATATCCACACACAAGAAACACCAATTAATATGACAACTATTAAAAATTGCATACAAAATATTATTAAAGATGAAGAATTTAAAGATCTTTTTCAACTCTTTTTCAAATTGATCAGACATGCAGTGAAGAGCCATTGATAATACTAGTGATTAAAATAAAAATATTTGAAATAAAGAAGTATCAGTTCTTGGAAAATATGTCTTTCAATGTGGAAAAAACCCTGGAGGTTACATGATAGAATTCTGCAAGAACAATAACTTACTCACTTCCAGTACTTATCAAAAAGACTGTGACTATACATGTGGACCTTGCTAGAGAAAATACAGAGGAAGTAAATAGAGTAAAGTTATAAAAAATATACAGAGAAGCCCATTATCGTGTATTGAATAGAACAAGAGCAGTGGCACTATATAAGGCAGAATATCAATGCAAGTTCATGTTGATGCTTTAAAAATTAAACTTAAAAATAAAACAATTAATACAAAGTCATGAGTACCAAAATACAAAGTTGAGTGATATGTATAGTTAAAAGAATATATACACAAACATATATATATACACATATACATATATGTATCTGTGTGTATACACTTTTTTTCACAGTACTTAGGTGTACTCCAAAGCAAATTTTTTCAAAGCTACGTAGTTAATTATTTTTTATAAAAAATAACATTCTCACCTTCAAAGTGTTCTCCATTGCACTTAATAGATCTGTCAAATCTGCAATTCTATACTTGGAAATATTTTTCAAACGCAGATGTTTTGATGGCTGACAGCACCTCTCTCCTTATTTTCTTCATTTCTTCCAAGTCATCAATTCACTGTCTTTTCTTGTCCCTCTTCATTCTCAGAAACAAAAAGAAGTCAGATGGGACAAGGTCAGGTGAGTAAGGTGCGAGAGGCAAGGGAGGCATGCTGTATATTTGGCCCCAAATAGGCTGCCCTGATATGTCCACACAAGCAGGTGCATTGTCCTGATGGCAAAAATAGTTCCACATCTTCCACAAATCAGGACCTTTTTTGTCACATACAGTTAGGCATTCAGAACCTCTAAATATAAAGCTTGATTAACAGTCTGACCTGGTTGAATAAATTCCAAATACACTATTAGTCAGCATTTTCGTCCTTCTGACAAGTGAATGGACATCCAGAACAAGGTTTGCATCAACTGACATTTTACCTTTCTTGAAAAAACAAAATCACTCACGGTTTTTCTCATAGAACTGTATTTAAATGTTGTGTTCAATATTACAACAGTTTCTTTGGCATTTTTCCTGGGCAGGAAAAAAATTCACAGCTGCATGCTATTCTCTTAAATTAAACATTACAAAAAAAAAAGAAAGAAAGAAAACTTTTTTGTGTGTGAAATCGCCATTAAAAAAATATCATTGTGACTAGAATGAACATTTCCAGGTGATGACACCAGGTGCATTAACTCAGAATTGCTGGGTGCTTGCCTAGTGGGAAAAATATGTGCTACATAAAAGTTGCACCCAGCAGAGATTTCTTTCCATTTTTGGGGGGGAGGATTGACATATATATGTCAATGATAGCATATTTTTCAATCTTCTTTATTCAATATTCAACTTACATGTTGTATAGAAAATACAATAGCTGGGATCAGACATTCTTTAGTCCTCAAGGTAACTTCCGTGCTTTATAACACTTTAAAGAAAAGATGTGTGAGGGATTTACCTAATGCAATGAAGCTTTTGGTCTCTTGAACTGCTGGTTCAAGGAACATTGATTGTGGTTACAAAGAAAGGTCAATTCCTGGACAGCACTCATCTGTACTATATTGATCATAACACAGTGTGTACTGCAGCAATGGGCTCCAACAAACAAAAAGCAATAGTGAGGCTTGCACAGGACCAGGGTAGTGTCCCCATGTCTTGTCAATAGGGTTGCTATGGGTCCTAACAAAAATAATAGTTTATATTGTGGGAATTGGGAGGTTAATATTCTCTTAGAGCCCTAAGTTATTTGAAATTACGTCAAAAAGCAACAACAAAGCATTTTACATAAATGGCTTCTGAACAGTGATTGTAATCAGCAATGGTTCAAATAGTAAAATAAATAGGTTAATAAGCCAATATAAGCCCAGCATTAGAGACCCTAACACTTATGTTTCTGCCTCTGTCATTTCTGTGAAGATTATCAATAATTTTAGATTTTTATAATTATCGACATGTTTGTTCTTTCATTCAATTAATTGGAAATTGAGATTGATAAACTAAGATGATTGATGCTAATTTATTTTCTAGATAGAAATTCACATTGTGCAACAGATCAGTAGTCTCATGTATTTTGCAAGTGTGGAATTGTTGAGTTACAATATACGAAAGTCAATATTGCCTCAAATCATCACCAATGCTTGGTATTTTCACTCTGTTAATTTGAAATTCCCTTATGATCAGCAATGTACAGTTCCTCATAAACTTCTCATTTGCTTTTCTTCAGTGCTGTTATATCTTTTTAATATTTTTTATATCTTTTTAATATTTAATATTTTTTCCTTAAGTGTAATTTTCCCATAAGCTTAAATCAAAATATCTGTGTAATTATTCAACTGTAAGATATTTTATATAGTTTGGATACTAGTTCATTTAAAAATATGATTTACAAACATTTAATCCAAATATGTGGCTTTTCATTTGATTGTTCAACTGTGTGTTTTGAAAAGAACACATTTTACATTTCATCAAATTTTTTCATGGTTAGTAATTTTTGGCCACTCTAAGATATTTCACATATCCTAAAATTTACAGAGAATTTATCATTGATAATTTATTAATTATTATACATTTATTAAATATATAATTTTATCTCTTATTTAGAGGGCTATGACTTATAGTTGAGTCTATTGGCAATACAAATGACTAATATTCTCAGCTGCCTACCAAAAGGAAGGAGGTTTAACTCTATCAAGATTCACTTAGAATATAGAGTAGAAATGAATCAAACAAATGTTGATTTGTTTTCTGATTACTTAACTTGAATTGACTTGAAGTATATGTATATATTTTTGATATGGGAATCTCCAAAAATATTTTTTACTCATGGTTATCTAGCTTTCCAGTGTTGTTTATAGATGATTCTCTCGGAACTAATATACTGGAAAAATACATATTTGAACCCATTTCAAAATATATGACCCATGAATAAGTTTCATCTTATTTGACTCTGTGGATCATAAAATCTAAGAATAGTCTTAAGAAGAATGGAAATTCCAGAACACTCACTGTGTTCACGTCGATCTTAAACATGGATCAAGAGACAACTCTATGAATAAAACAAAGGCATACTGCATGGTTTTAAATCAAGAAATGTATGCAAGATGTTTGTATCCTCTTACCATATTTATTCAAATGTATGCTGACAAATAATCAAAGAAGTTGAATTATATGAACAATGAAACATCAGGATTGGAGGAAGACTTATTAATAATCTGCTATGTACAGATTGTACAAACTTACTTGTTGAAAGTAAGGAGGGCTTAAAGCATTTACTGATGATAATCAAGGATTGAAGCCTTCATTATTAATTGTAATTCAAAGTGAACTAAACCAAAATTCATACAAGTGGAACAATAGGTAATATCATGATAAAGAGAAACAAATATTGACAATTCTATTTCACTTGAATACACAATCAATGTTCATGAAATCAACAGCTGAGGAATCAAATGAAGTACTATAGCAGGTCATTTTCTTTGTAGAAGATATCTTTAAAATGTTATAATGCAACCATGTGACTCTGTGCCTAACCTAAGACAAGAATCCATTATTCAGCAAGACTCAACATCAGATTTAAAGGAGATATAAAGTTTTTCTCAAGGAAACATTTACAGAATACATAAAAACAAAACCAGCATTTGAAAAATACTTTCCAATTCTTAATGGGCAGAAAACCAAGCTTAGCTTTCAAATATAAGACCATCACAAGTTGTACTATCATCGAGAAACAAACACAATGAAAGCAGTATCCAAAGTATTGCAGACATAGTGGAGAAATCAAGGCAAGAATAAACTCACACACAATACCCCCAAAAAAGAGAAGAAAAGAAAATATCAAATACAAGCATTGAGAGATAATAGTGACACCTTTTTAGATTGAATTTTATTGAGTATTAATGGTTTAAACAAACCACTCAAAAGACAAAGAGTGCACAAGCTAATGTGGTGAAGAAAGCTTATGGTGCCCTATTATCAAAAGATTTAGCATCTGGGTCTTAAAGGCTTGACAGTAAACAAGCGGCCATCTAGCTCAGAAGCAACAAAACCCACATAGAAGAAACACACCAGACTGTATGACGATGAGGTATTGAAGAGATCAGGGGCAGGCATCAGAGAACTAAAAATTATATCACTATAAACAAGGGGAAGTTCAGATTGGGGACCCAAAGCCCATCAGTAGGTGAAGCAACATCCCCTTACAGAGGGGTTGCAGGGAGGAGATGAGTCAGTCAAGATACAGTATAGCAACAATGAAATATGCAACTTTCCTCTAGTTCTCAGTTGATTCTTGCCACTATCATGATCCAAGATCTACCTTACAAATCCAGCTAGACCAGGGGAAGTACACTGGAACTGGAAACATGGGGAATTCAAGACAGATGATCCCTTCAGGACCAGTTGTGAGAGTATTGATACCAGGAAGGTGGAGGGAAGGTAGAGTAAAAAGGGGAACAAATTACAAGGATCTATATATAACCTCTCCCCTAGGATACGGACAATAGGAAACTGGGTGAAGGAAGACATCAGATAGCGGGTGACATGACAAATAGTGACAACTTGCAAATTATTAAGGGTGCATGGGAAAGGGGAAGGGTGGGAGGGGAAATATGGGGAGCTGATACCAGGAGTCTAAGTAGAAGGAGGATGTTTCAAGAATGATGATGGCAACAAATGTCCAAAGGTGGTCTGCATGCAATGATGTATGTATTGATCATGATAAGATTGGATGATCCCCAATAAAATGATTTAATATATGAGCTTATATATATGCACATATGACAAAGAGTAACAGACTGAATTGGACAAGATCGATCAATGTGCTATTTTCAAGAGACGCATCACAAACTCTCAGACAAACTAGACTTAGAGTCAAAGGATGGCAAAATCTTACAAAATTATGGCAAGCATCCACACAAAAAGCAGGGGTGGCATTGTTAATCTCCAACAGAATAGATCTCAGGTACATGGTATGACTGGAGACAAGACAGCTATAATGCTCAAGGATTCACTAGAGCCCAAACTCATAGCCATAAAAGAATATATGCAGCCAACCACAACCTTCAACATTAATCAGCAAATTTTCAAAAATTGAAAATAGAAATCAGCATATCAACAACTATAGTAGGTGATTTCAAGACACTGTTCATAAAGAAAGATAGATCAAAAGGTAAGGAAGTCAACAAAAAATACAGAAGAACTGAACAACACAACTATCAACTCCCACAGGAGCAAAGGCTGGACCTCCTACACCCACCACCAGAGGGCAGTGATGCCCCAAAAAACAGAAAGCAAAAACAAAAACAACCTACCAACACAGCCTAGATGTTACAGGAGCTTTTCAACTGGCAACAACAAAAAATACCTATTTTTTTCTAATATACATGACTCATATACCAAAATAGACCACATGCTAGGACATGAAGCAGGCTTGACAAAAGTCAAATGCATAGAGATTATAAAATCCATTTTATCTAACCACAATACCATAAAGCAGGAAATCTACAATAAAAATAATTTAAAACACAAAAGACAAACACTTGGAGACTGAAAATATATTACTTAAAATGATTGGGTAAGTACTCAAAATAGAAAGGAAATTAGGAAATTCCTAGAAAACAATGCCAATGACCACTGAATATACCAAAACCTTTGGGACACAGCAAAAGCAGCTATCAGAAGTCACTTCATTGCAATAAATGTACACATGGAAAAAGAGGGGAGGATCGTGAACAGCAGCTCCATAAATCATCTTAAAAAATTAAAATAGAGTCAACAACACAATCTTTACAACAGCAAAAGAAATCATACAAATTATATCAGAAATAAATGTTTTTTTGCTTTGTTTTGTTTTGTTTGTCATCACTGCCCTGGTGGTCATGGGAGCTACCCAACGCTGCTCCTGAGAGTCGCTGCTGGATTTGAAATGCCAACCCCGTGAATTGCAGTTCCACATTCAACCACTTATGCCAACAGGGCTCAGCACCTTTATATCAGAAATAAATGAACTGGAAAACAGAAACACAGTGGAAAAAATCAACAAAGCAAAGAGTTGGTTCTTTGATAAGACAAACAAAATCTGCAAACTGCTAGCAAGTTTAACAAATAAAAAAAAAAAAACATGTTCCAAGATCTAGAATTAGGGATAAAACAGGGAAAATGACAACAAATCATAAGGACACAAAAGACATTAATTGCTCAATGATACAAAATTACTCAATAATATGAAAGACTATATTCCAACAAAGTCACTAATATGCATGACATAGACAAATAGCTATAAAATTATTATCTCTCAAAATTAACACATACAGACATTAAGAACTTAAAAAGAGCCAGAGCACAAAAATAGAAAAGGTCATCAAAAAACTTGCATCTAAATAAACTTGTGTCCAGACGGCGTCACAAGTGAACTTTAACACGTTGTCAGAGAAGAGCTGACACCAAGTCTACACTTTTCCAACACAAAGAAAGTCTAAAACTCACTCTATGATGCCAGCATAACCCTGCTACCCAAACTGGACAAAAATCCCACAAGGATATAAAAGTACAGACCAATATCTCTCAAGAAGATAGATGCAAATATTCTCAAAAAGAACTTGGCGAATAAAATCACAGAACAGATTTTTAAAACAGTGCACCATGACTAAGTTGGACTTATAACAGTGATGCAGAAATGGTTCAATATTTGAAAAACATCATAATCCACAACATTAACAAGAAAAAGGATAAGATCCATATGACCATATTATTTGAAGCAGAAGAAAGTATTTAATAACATCCAACATCCATTCCTAAAAAACACAAGAAGATAGGATTAGAATAGAAAAAGTTAATACAATAAAGGCCATAGATTAAAGGAAAAAACCATTCGCCAATATCGTATTCAACAGAGAAAAGCTGCAAACATCTCCATTGAATAAGGGGAATCTACAAGTATGTCCCATTTTCCCCCTTTTACACCATTGATCTGGGAGTCCTAGAAAATGCCATAAAACAATAGCTAGATATAAAGGATAAAGAAGAAGTTAAGCACGATTGGATAAAGAAGAATTTTCAGTATTTGTAGATGATATAATTTTATATGTTGTAAATTCCAAGGTTTCCACAATAAGATTGCTGAAAACAATTTAGGAGTTTAAAAGAGTAAATGAATTGGATTCCTATATAAAAGTAATGGTGTGTAAGTCTAGGTAGACTAGAGAAACAAATTCATAGAGACACATATGTGTATAAGAAAGAAGTTTATATACAAGAGCAATTAAATATTAAGAAAACATCCTAGCCCGGTCCAATATTACCCCATATGTCTGATATAAATCTACCCCATTTGTTTGATACAAATATCTTCAGACTCACTAAATACATGTTATGTTGCTGAATGCAGAAGGATCAGGGGGCACTGAGTTAGAAGTCTTGTGGATCCAGTGACAATGCAAGCATCTCAGTGCTGGCAAGGGTCTTAATGTGGCTTCTCTGGCTCCAATGATCTCACCGTATTGGTGAAGGTCAATGTGGTTTCTCCAGCTCCCAGTGTATAGTATCATGTGTCTTTTCAAGGAGTGAGCAGAGAGCGGGAATATCTCCCTCCTCCAAGAAGGAAAAATCTATGAGTTCCCAGAATTCTCAGTGGAAGACCCTCCCCACTCAGGGGTCACATCGTATATGACCCTAATGACAGACTAGACTCCATCCCTTCACTCTTAATCCTCTCAAGTTCTAAATTGACACCAGATCATGTAACTACCATGATGACATTACCCAAAAAGATAGAAAGGAAACAATAAAATCACATAGTCATTCAAAAGCTGAAATAACTAGGAATTAATCTAGAGGCAACAACAAAACTCTCTATGAAGAAAACTACTGACAGTTACTATAATAATCCAAAGGGATCTACACAAATGGAAGTGTAATCTGAGTTTGTGGATCAGAAAACTCAACATTGTGAAAATATCAATACTAACTAATGTAATCTATGAATTGAATGGAATCCTGGTCCAAATTCCAGCATCATTCTTCAAAGAAATGGAACACTGATTACTAAATACATATGGGGAAGGAAGAAGACAAAGATAGGCAAAGAACTCCTCAAAAGGAAGAACAAAATAGGTGGTCTTGCACTACTTGACTTCAAAACCTACTATACACCCCCAGTTGTCAAAAACATCATTTTGTCCTACACTGATAGATAAACAAACCAATGAATCATGACAGCAACATCTACATGCAAACAACTGATATTTTACTAAAGACCAAAAAAACATTAAATGTAAAGCACATGTCCCCTTCATTAAGTGATATTGAAGAAGCTGGTTGTCCATCATAGAAAACTGAAATAAGACCCCAATCTTACTCCATACACAAAAACAAAGTCAAGGTAGATCAAAGATCTAACTGTCAAATCTAAAGCTATCAGGATCATCAAAATATTTCTGGCACGCTAGGGCAGGGAATATATAGGCTACCAGAAATAGCAAAAAAAAAAACACTCTATGGAAATCTAAATAGATGTGTGGGAACTACTAAAATTAAAGACATCATTAACAGAGCAAAAAGAGAGCCCACCAACTAGGAAAAGATATTTGGTAACAACATAATAGACAGAGGACTAATTACTAAATCTATAATATTTTACAAACTTAAAACAAGAACAAAAGTAATAGCCCTCTGAGAAGGTGAGAAAACAACCTATATAGATGACTCACAAAGGTTGACAACCACTGTAGACTGTGATATGGTAATACTCAAAACAGATGACAATTGAGCTACCATATGATCTAGCCGTATTATTACTGCGTATAGACACCCCCAAAATAAGAAAGCAATTGGGAACAGGAGCTTAATCCCTCATGCTGCCTGCAGCAGAGTTCACAATAGCAAGAAGCTAGAAAGAGCTTCAATCACCATCAGTAGAATATTGGGTAAAAATCTCTGGTGTATACACAAAATGAAAACTACACAGCCATACAAAATAGCCATGACACTGTGAAACACCTCAAGATGTGGAGGGATATGAAAAAAATTATGCTTAGTAAAGATAGTCAAGCAAAAAAGAAAAATACTGTATGAGTCCACTACTGACTGCAGGAAAAGCAGCAAAATGGGCCAAAGCTCCAGCTCCAGGCAGCCAATCTTCTGGCTGTTTGTTCAGACAAACTGGTAGATTCTGACAGATGCCAACGAACAACACATATACCATCCACTCTAGGACTAGGTAACTATTTTGCCAGTCACTTTGCCAGAGGGCACCTCAGATCAGCTGGCATCAAATGGTTAAGAGAGGGGATGGGGACGTTGTCTACTGAGTGGCTGCCAGGGAAATCTGTCACCCCACCGCAGGATGGAGGAATAAGAGATGCTCAAGTGAGGAAAAGAAGCAAGCACATTTGAGGGAACACTGATGTTGGTAGAAAAAGAGGAAGGACTCATCTCCAAGTGAAGGGAAGAATGACTAAACATATGTTTGAGGACACTAGGCAGGGGGATTATCTTTGGTGGCATGCAATGAATGGGCTACATTGAGCTCAGACATCTGGGCTGCTGCCTGAGTAACAGTTGGCTGTAATGGAATACTGGGACACTGAATCCTGGATCTCCAGGGGGCACAACATGGTCTAGAGGTCACATCAATGATATGCCATGTGGGAACTTCACTGGGTGAACTGAACTCTAACTTAGTCACATTTGTAGCCTTAAGGCCCAAGTGGCAAAATATATGGTCCCTCAGGGGAAAGCTGTACCAAGATGGTGAACTGTTGGTAGGTGGAACAACAAGGTCTTACTACATCAGTGCCCTATATGCTGCATTAAGTTGTCTATTATTCTGATGCTAGTCCATAAGTCCCTCTTCAAACACATGCAGCCAAATGCAATTTTTCAGAATTCAGTATCACAGCCTGGTGAATGAATAGCCATGTGGATCCAATGTCATTGGACACATCTCCAGGGCTCAGTCAGGGTAATGTGGCTCATCAACAGGAAGGTGAAGGGATAGGGGTTAGGGTGAGTTTTCCAGGACCTTCCTTATGAGACGGCTATACCCACAAAGAGTTACCATCAGGCTACGACTTGAGCAACAGGCTAGACTCCACTTCCACACATTCATATCTTAAAGTTGACATGAAATTATATAACTACCACACAGAACAATCTGACATGGAAATAAGCTTGAACTCAGAAGTATACCAATTTTTAAATATAACTGAACTAAGGACTATTGGAATTATAATTATTAATATAAATTATACTAGTACTCATAATGTCTCAATAATTTCATTAATATATTAATACAATGAGCTGTCTATTGGAGCATATTAGAGTGAGACTTCTAGAGAAAAAATAATGGAAATTATATACATTTATATATCAATGGACTCACTCACTCTATTCCAAGCTCATGTTCAAATTGGAACAATAACATACTTATAACTTTAAAATTCCCATAAGCATTCCCACACACCAAGAAAATGAGCCTATCTTTCATAGGCGTGTGGCATATCCATGCCTTTACTTCTTTAGTAATGTAGGTTCTAGTAGGCATTTTCCCCCAAAAAAGACTGACTTCCTTTAAGAGTAATGCTTGCTGGGGAACATAACCCTCACACTCATTATATTCAGCAAAATTTAGCCTCATATTTATTGGCTTTGTGTTCATTTACAGTTGCCTCCCTCACTCCCACAACCTGTTTCTTTTAGCCTTCCTATTTTGGATGTGCCATCACCAGGGGGCATTTCTGATTTATTGAAATTAACAGTAGCTTTTCAACTTTTTTGATGATCTGACTTCTTTGTTTCATAATTAATGGTTTCACACCTTTCCCTAACTTAACCATTGTAATCACTTCTTTCCCCAAATATATTGACTTATATGTTGTATTCAGCCACCAAATAAGACAAATGGTGACTTGATTCAAATTTTGCAATCTTTTCTTTTTAAATTTTATCATGCTCCCCATGTTTTCCTCCTAGCTTTACAGCTTGTATTAATAATTTATTTTTGTAGCCATGGCTACAGTTTTTTAAAGTAAAAGGAAGCACAACAGAAAATTGCAGTAACGAATGCTCTAATCCACTGACACACACTGTATGTTTTATGAGCATTAACAACAGACTGAAACATCACTGTTTTGTAAGTAGGACATGAAATGGGATTCACTCTTGGCCCATACAGGGTTTTTTTAAGTTGTATTTCCTTTTCAAATTTACAGAAAAAAATTTAAAACACTGAACAGTTTTTTTTTTTCAAATCTTGCTTTTCCATTAGTGAAAAATTTGAGCATGGAGCATTTTGACAACTGAAGTATCACTGTATATATAAAAAGAAATGTGTATCAAGGCATTACTCAACTCATCGTGGAAGTGGATAAATCCATTTCATTGGTTAGATGAATCTAAAGGCACCTCCTGACTCATGTACTTGGAAAGGTAGAGGAATAGGAGTCAGGAAGGTGAAGCAGGAAGATCATAGACTCATAGACATTGATCTGAGTATATTAGCGATCAGCTAAATTAATCCATGGCAGTGCACTGATGGCTCCAGGAGTAAGCAGAAAATAAAATAGGAGGTGGATGAAACACTTATATGATCCAAATCCAGGAGTAGGCGTGATCTAGTTCTAGGCACTAATTATTGTATGATTAATAAATACACACCATTAATAAAACCTCTCCTAATTATATCAAGTTGTGACCAGATTAAGATCCATTCTCCCCGCAAGAGCTGAGGTGATACAGGGAGTGACTATGAGTAGACATGGGGTTGAACTTGAGTGTTCCCTCTGAAATTGCTTTGCCTCAAAAAACATTTCATCATTGAGTTGACCACAAGATGTTAGATCATGTCATAGGAGAATGTTGCACACATGAAAGTGTACATAAACCTGGCACAGAAAGAATCAATATGGAAACTAAACAAGAGCAATTGGGACTTTAACTTGATAAATATTATGTCATATCATTTAGAAAATGTATCTATATTAGGTATTTGTTATTGTTAAACTTTTCCTGTTATATTTCTTATGAAAGTGATCCAAAAATAATGTAGCTAAAAGTTTTTTATGCATTGTTTTTATGCATTGCAATCATAGAATAATTAGCACCTATTATTATATATAATAATAATCATTAGAATAATTAGCACCTATTATTATATATATCTTATCAGTGCTTCCTAATTTGTCTTTCCCTTTTTTTCCCTTTGATACAAAATGAACCTAATATCTTATGTTACCCCTATTCACAAATTAGAACCTTATCAGATTATTCGTATTCCTCTATTCAAATAATACTTCTACAATTTATTCCTAAGACTTTTGGCTGATTAAAGACTACATTGTACAAGAATTCTCTTTGGTGCTCACTTGTTTACACTTTAAGCTAATAGAAATGTTAGCATCGAGAAAACAATGACATTGAGTTCATTTCAGTCCATGCAACAAAAGTGATAATATATTAGAAAGTCACCTTAACTGCTAAGTCATAACAATCTGAAAGTTAGTTCACAAAAACCTTTCTCTTTAGAACAAATTTATAGCTCTCACCAAAAATTATAGATACATAGATAAAGAAAAATCTAAAAGCAGAGTATTTTGTCATATCCTTTCACTATAATAAAAATATAATTTGTTTCTGCTATGGAATATTCTCTCCAAGATTTCAGATACAAGGACATAATATCATACTGCACACTTCTGGGAAGATGATGCTGAGGTGACAATGGCCACATTGAAAGTTCTAAAAGTGAGTGCTAGTTTGGGGTATTGGGAGAGTGAGTGTGGGGTCAAGGAAGTGTTCTCAGGTCTCACGGACACACCAGCGCTCTCTTGTGGCAGTTTTGCTTTGCCCTCTGCCCTGTAGTTCTATTCTCCCTTACCCTTCCACTCTTGTGGTTACAACCAGAGACGCCACACACACTAAATGGAGTTGTTTGTGCTGTCCTGCCCACCTGAGATTTGCAGTTATGCCATGAGCCAGCTGAGTCAGCACAGAGCACACTACTCATGAAGCTCCCATGCCCCGGAGTGCCCTACCCCACGTAGCACCTCAGAAGAGAACAAGAGGACCCAAGAGGCCACGGGAGTGGCTGTGGAGACCTCGACTCCCTGCTGCCCATTTTTTGGGGTCTGGCCAGCTGGTGAATTCAGTTTTCCCTGATTCTAGCAGCCCCAGCCAAATGTGCTTTCCAGGACTTATGTCTGTGATAAGTCCCACCCCTCTGCCAGCACTGCCAATAAAGCCTGAGTGGCATCTGAGTGTGCAGCTCAGGTCAGTGCTGTGTCTGAGCAGATCACACAATCATTTTAGCGGCTAAATATTCAGTCAGCTCACTCTGCCATGCCCAGTTGGGGTCCCGACTCTGGTCACCCCAGCCCAAATGGCAAAGCCCCATTGCGACACATGTATCTGGCCATCCCATCCTTTGTGCTGTACACACCACAGAGATAGTAATAACTCAAGCCACACTTAAATTCCTTGTAGACTTGTAGGACTTAAGTCCTTGTAGACTTATATCAGCAATCACCACAAGAAAGCAACAGAAACAAATCATAAAGTCTGGAGGGGATCTGAAATAATGAAGTAATTAGAAGAATCATACATTGAAATAGCACTGGAAGAAATCTTCAGAATTCTGCTTAGAGTCATTCAGGGTATGAGGGAATTAAAAGAAAAGAATGAAAAAAATAGAGGATAGAATCCACTTACCAAGAGGAATACAAGAGCTGAGCCCAGGTGGTGTAGTGGTTGAGTGCAGGACTGCGACCCACAGGGTTGTCGGTTCAAATCCAGCAACAGCTCTACAGAAGCAAGGCTGTGCCTCTACTCCCACCAAGGCAGTTATGCCCACCCCCCCCAAAAAAAATACAAGAGTGAAGGAAATATACAGCAGAAACAAGGAAAACAGTAAAAGGCCTTAACAACAGGCTGGATGAGTTTGATATTGTTTCAGCGAACTTGAACATGGTCAAGCATAATTCAACAAATCGGAAAGACAATCAAAAATGATGATCAATGAAGCTGGTAACAACCCAATAAGAATAACATGTGATGCTATAAAGAGAAATGATATCAGAATAATAGGGACATAAGAGTAAGACATCAAGAAGAAAGCAACAGCCAAAATAGTCAAGAGATTGCTTGAAGAACACTTACCCAATTTAATGAAGGAGAATCAGAGAGGACATCAATTAGACTGAACCCCAAATAGGACACCAATTAGACTGAATCCCCAAAAGTATAATCCAAGGCATATAGTAATCAAATTATCCAATTTGTGGAAAAGGAGAAAATAATAAGAGCAGTCACAGGGGGAAAAAAGCAGCCACCTATAAGGCAATAAGGTAAGAATATGTTTAAACTTATCCTCAGAAACCATGAAGAAGCTTAGCGAATGGAGTAGCATCTTTCAAAAGCTGAAGGAAAATAATGATAACCCAAGAATCCTCTCTCCTGTCAAATTCTGCATCAAAATAGATGTAGAGATAAGAATCTATCCAGATCAGGAAAATATTTACAGAATACATTAAACAACAACAACCCCCTCTCCCCCAGAAAAAAACAAATAGCTCTACAAAAACCTCATTCCAACTCATTTTGGACAGGAGACCAAAATCCACACATCACAAACATGACACTACATAGTGTAACACCATCCAGAAGTCAGTGCACCGAAAGCACTGCCCAAGACTCTTTCATCCAAAATTGAAGAGAAGGCAAGAATGAATCCCCCTCCACATACATAAAACACTGCAAAGGAGGGAAATAGGAGAATATGTACCTATCATGAAAAGTATGAGATGACAGGAAAGAATCCAAAGATGGATGTAATAACTCTAAATGTCTATAAACGAAATCCCCCATTAGAAGAAAAAGGCTACCAGACTGGATTAGGAAACAAAACAAAAGGAAGCAATCTGTAGTCTGCAAGAGACTCAACTCAATCTCAGCCAAAAATAGTTTGAGAATAAAACAATGACAGAAGGTAAATCAGGCTAATGGCAATCTAAAAAGGGCAAAAACTGTAAATCTAGTTTCTGGTCAACCAATCTCAAGGTTCAGGACTTAACAAAAGATAACTATGGGCACTATGCAATGCTTAAGAGAATATTAGACTGACAGCCAATGAACTTAATAAATATATATGAGCCCAATAAGAGATCCACAGTATTTATCAATCACATCCTTCAAAAGGTGAAAAAAAGAAATCTCAGGATCAATAATCATAGAAGGGGGCTTCAACACACTACTCGATGAGAAAATACATCAGCATGAAAGGAGCTCAACAAAGAGGCTACAGAACTAAGTCTGTAATTAGACAATTGAATTGGATAGACATAGTCAGACCTCTCCACCAAACTTCATAAATCCCATTCTTTTCAAGTTCACATGGCACATAGTCAAAAAGAAGACCATGTGCTGAGACACTGTTAAATATTAGTAAATTTAGACACGGGACACTCAAACTTCCTTCTCTGACTATTCTTTAAATTTGGGAATCAACAAAAGAAAAATTAAAAAGCAAAAGGGTAAATACTTGGAGTAGGAATAACTTACTCCATCAAAAGGAGTCAGTATTGGCCTAAATTAGAGACAAAATTAAAATGGTTCTAGAAACCAATGAGAATCAGAAAACAATATACCCAAACCTAGGTCATACAACAAAGGAAGTTATCAAAGGATGTTTGATAGCACATAAGCTTGAAATCCACACGTGAAGAAATAAGGGAGGCTTATGGTCAATACCCTATCACAAAATCCTCAGCAGCTGGAACAAAGTCAACAGAATAATTCTAATAGAGTAAACAAAGTAAATATAAAAATCATAGCAGGGATAAATGAGTGGGTACAAAAGAAAACAATGAGGGAAAAATGCCTAACAATCTGTTATTTCAAAAGGATGAACAGAACTGACAAACTTTTGCTAAACTTAGTAAAGGATAGGAAGAAGTATCAGTATATCATATCTGGGATCAGGGATAAAACAGGGGAAATGTGGCAGCTATATACTGTCAACTTGTGAAGTGGTGGAGTATAGCATGCCTATCAGTTTAGCCTATCAGCCTGGTTGCAGCTTAATGACATCATTTGGAGGAAAAACAAGGATAAATAAGTCAATGGAGATAAATAGTTCACTGGAGGGTAGACTCTCGCTTTTTCATCTTCCTTTTGACAAGTCACATGGAGCTATTCTGATGAAGACAGAATCTTAGAACTGGAGGAGTCAGAAACAACTCGGTCAAGTCTGAGATGCTTCCACCATCACTGGATTCATTAGACTACACCCACTGACCTGCAATCTTCCTGAATTCGGCATCATTGCAGGTATTGAGTGGATCTGAAGAGGAATTTAGAGATTAGTATCAGACATGTGAGCTAATATCAGATTTATGGATATGATTTGGACTGGAATGGATGTTTCTTAAAATACAATTACCATTTGATATAAAGTTAACTCTTACACACATATGAGTATCTGTAGATTTGTTTCTCTAATCTACTCAGAATGACACAGGAAATTACAATGAAACCTAATGAAATTTTAAAAAACTGCACATTTGTAGGAAGTACTGTACTCCAATGAGTACAACATCTTGGAACACATGGACAAATACTTCAAAATATAAAACTTCCCCAGATTATTTCACACAGACCTCTAGAATTTGAGCAGACCCATAGCAGAAGAAGAACTAGATAAGGATATTAAGGAACTACCAAGCAAGAAAGGCCCTGGCCCAGAGGACTTCACAGAGAAATCCCACCAAGCATTCAGGGAACTTGAATGCCTTCTCCCACTTGGATGACTACAGGGATGGCATGGGCTGAGGAGAATGTAAGCCCTAATAAACAATGCAGGAAAGAAGAAAGAAACAAACAAAAGAAAAGAAAGAAAAGGGAGAGAAGAAGGCAGGGAGGGATGGAGGAAGGAAACACAACCAGATATCTTCTCTCCAATGTTCAACACTATACAGTTCACGATCATGAAAAATTAGAAACAGCCTAAAATCCATCCATAGAAGAATGGTTTAAAAATTCTGGTATGCACATACAATTTAATACAATGCACTCCAAAAATAGCAATGAAAAGATGAAACGCCTTATATCCTGGAAAGAGTTGAATGATATTATGCTAGGTGAAATTAGCTGAGTGCAAAAGGACAATGTGAGTCTTCTGATGGAAGTTTAAACAGCAGAAAAGGCAACCGGGAAAATGCAGATGATGCGCAATCCCTGGACTGAAGATCAGATACTCCTGTATGGAATAGAAAAAGCTCAATGTTTCATACTTCAATAAAAACTTTTTACAAGATGCAGATAGCTCCTGTGCTGAAAGGAACATATACCTTTAAGCTCATAGAGGGGTTGGGGAAGAAAAAACAATCGTAATGGGTGTTCAGGACACTAACCCACCCAAGAAGTGGTTATTGTATTTATTTCCACAGTAAGAGGAAAAGTAGACCCCATTCTGGAATGCCAGTCCTTGAAGACAACATTGCTGCTCAGAACAGCCCTTATACAGATATGACTGAAACATAAGTCTCAGTTTTACATAGGAAATCTTCTCTCTATAGGACAGTGCTACAGAGGATGACCATGAAGATACAGTTCAGGGAGAGCAGCCAGTCTGATGCGCTCACAAGGGAGAAAAACAAGAGGGAGTGCAACTTACTAATGATGGGAGAGATACCACGAATACCCGAGGAATCCCAGTTGTAGACATGTGAATTGAGAGACAACACTCAATACTTCATCTGAACTGCTTGGGGCTTATTTATAAGTGGGTCACACTGAAAGTCCGAAGGTGGGATGGGTTTGGGCCCCAGACCGCCCTTTCCCTGACTACAGGAATAGCAAAGGAAACTTTTAAGACATTAATGCTGAAGACCAAGAGTGTATGGGTCATCAGGTAAATAAATGGGTCTGGAGTATGAAACCGTGATTTCAACATGTTCTTCTCACTACGTAACAGAAATTCATCTCCTCTGTGTCATGATCCCTGATAGACTTCGGACTATTTGTATGATTTTTCTTTGTTGTTATTCTAGCTTATGCTCATCTATACAAGATAGATAGGATAGGTATATTTAATCAACTGAATTGTATCTGAGAGGTGTTATTAAGGGGTCAATGATGGATATACATGATATTTAGGCAATCAAAATTGCTCTTATGTCAGATTTAACTAGAGGCCCAAAGTCCATCTGCTTTCTTATCTAAGAGCAAGAGTGATTTGTTCTAACAACGATTTTATCCTTCAAATAGGTGCACAAGCAAATGTGACAAAGAAAGCTGATGGTGTTTGGCTATTAAAAGATATAGCATCTGTGGGTCTAAAAGGCTTGTAGTTAAACAAGTGGCCATACAGCATGGATGAAGCAAAGTTCATATGGAAGAATCACACCAGCCTGTCTGATCATGAGGTGTTGATGGAAAAAAGGTTTCAGAAGTTCTAAAACAACTAACCAAATTGATGTGAAAAAGTGTGTGTAGGGGAAACCCCAAATCCACCTGTAAGATAATTAGAAAGTGCACTTTATAAGGGTCACACAGAAGGGATGATAAGTCCGGGGTATGGTATATAACTAATTAAACACATAACTATATTCTAGTTATTTAACATTTCATCCCCTTACTATTATATTTTTATCTGTTTTACCTCATTAATCATGTTACATTTGCATATGTTCATTTGTATAACTAAGATCATACTATACATGGAAACCAGATAGCTCTTCAAAAACAGTAACAGAATTAATGATTTTTTTCTGTGTACAGGAATAAGGGGAAAGAGGGGGAAGGGGAATCTTATAGCATTGATGACTGTATAACCCTACTGAAGAGGAGCAAAGAACAGCAATATATGTGAATCAACATATTGATGGTCTGAGATACTGCACAAAAACCTCATAAAAATATAAAAGAAGCGTTTCCTAGGGTAGGGTGGGAAGGGAGGATAAAGGAGAAGTGAAATCAAGTAGTTCAAGAAAAAGAAAATGTTTTGAAGCTGATTGTGGTAGCAATTGTGCAATACTGCTTGATGTGATTTAACTATGTAATGTTCTATGTAAAAGCTTCAGATAAAAGGATTTTAAAAATATCATACGACAATGATTGATAAACTGATTATTTTATAGCATAGGTTTTGTTTTTGAGTTATTAAAATACTATATAAAGTCACATAAAATATGTTTCATTTTTCTGATATCAATCCTTGCTTTTCAATGACACTGAATAGGACATAGAATCTGTTCGAAGGGGGTTAAATTATTAACCCATATATCACTCTTAATAATATTTCATAGTATATTATGATTGCTAGTTTTATTGTAATAATTGGAATGTAGAAGCTTCATTGTTTAGAACTTTATCTCCAGAATTAGATTTCATAATATGCTGCTTGAGCAATTTTGTTGCTTTAAAACTACTTTCTATTGAGGACCTAAAATATAGTTATGTGAAATAGAATAATTTACAGCAAATTCAAAATGATGAATATCTCACTTTTATGATGAAGTCATATTGGAATTTTTGGATAGATTTGACCAAATAAAATACAGTATTGAAATTAATTTAACTATTTTATTTACACTTGAATATTCTTACCAAATTTTAAAATCACACATTTCATTTGCCTTTGTGGATTTTGTTATATTTCTATTGAACTTTTGGTTGAAGAGGGAATTAAACTTTGAATCAAACATTTTACAGAAGCACTTTTGTCAGAAATAGTAAAGCTCATGTCATCATGGAAGTCCTCAAATTCTTTTTCTTTACTTCTAGTCTTGTGTCCTCATTTTGTGCAGTAGAGGTGAAATGGTTTAGTCATTCTGCCGGCATCTGACTTTGGGGAGCAGGAACTAACATTTCATAAGAGGCGCCAGATCTGTACTATAGTCAGGCCTTTTATCAGCATGTAGCCAGAAATATTTAGCATTTACATTGGCTGCTTTAATGGGTATATTTATATTATTCTCCATGATGTTCACCTGATTATTGTGAAACTGAGAAATAGGTCAAACTGTGGGTTAACTCTGAACTCGCAGATACTGGGCTCAGTACCAGTTATTAAATGGAGTAAAGGACTTACACTAGTGTGGCTTTAACATCTTCAAAAACACCTAACAACTTCTGGTAGCAGAAATTACTGGAGTTCTTAAAATACTTGAAGTTACCATAATCCACAATGAAGCACACTATTCTCCTTTGCAGTGTGCTAATTCAGATTATTCTTATCTTAGTCTGGTATCACTCAAAGATTTCTTGATGCCTTCTGAGATAAACATGGTGATGCATCGTCCAATTGTAAGACAACCCTATTTTACATTAAGCGCCACTGTTTCTGTTTCTTAGAGAGTCACAAAAATGTTTATATCATATCTGCTGAGCTAAAAAATATTAGTCTATTTAATGACATGATTCTAAATCCATATTCTGAAACCTTAATGTAAAGATGATTGCCTCCGGGATCACCCCATACAATTTTATCTCCTCTATAGTCTGTGCTGTAACAGTAAGCATCAATATGTTAAAAATGACATTTAATCTTATTATTTATTTACTCAGAACATAGAATAGGAATGCGAATAAACTTGCTCTGAAATAGGGTGTATTGGAATGTGGATTCTTGCAAAAATGTTAACATCAAATACCTTGTCATTTGATCTTCCTATTAATTCATGTTAAATTTACTACAGTTTTTTTAAATCATTTTATTGGGAGCTCATACAACTCATCACAATCAATACATAAATATATTGTATGCAAAGCACATTTGAATATTTGTTTATTATAGTTTTATATCTTTTGCCTTTTTTCCCATTGAGAATTTCCTTTGTTTTGTTATATTTATTCATTGATCAGATGCTTTTGTATGCATAGAGAATAGGTAAAATTTTGTAAATAGTAACTGGATTAATATTTCTTAAGGGTATGACAAGGGATGTTGGGAGAAAGAGTGACTTAAAAAAACTGAGTACAAGAAAGAAGAAATTTCAAAATTGATTGTGGTGATGATTGCAAAATGCATTTTAGTATGATTACACTATTGAATTGTATATGTATAATGAATCAATAAAACTTTTTTTAAAGGCCTTAATGTCACTCTCATGGTGAAAGCCTTCTAAATTATGAGTATAATTGGGGCTAAAAGAACATTTCTTCTAAAAAAGAAAGGTAATGTATCTATGGACGACCAGTGAGTTTATATTAAATGGAACAAATACATGTAATCTCAAAAATCTACCTTTTAAAGTCAGTTAATGAAAATGGACTAATCAATTCAAATTATTGAATATGCATAATACATAGAACTTAACAAAGAAAGACAAATAAATATATGTAAAGAATGCAGGAAAGAAGGAATACAGAAATGATTTAAAATCCATTTTATTACCCAAACCTAAATAAGTCTGAGAAAAGAATAATTTAGAAATAAAAGTTGAGTGATCAATAATGACAATATGATACAATGAAAAGATTATAATGAAGGATCATGTGGTAAATTTTATTTTTGGAAAATAGATCAAAGATAATCATTAAATAAATGTCTATCAAAAGAAATAATAGAGTCAGAATTTAAAAGCCATTGCATTTGATAGTTAATTTTGTTTGATTCTCTGCACAAAGGACTATATAATTATTAAATTGCGAATGACAAGTATCTTTCCATTTATGCTCACATATATCTACTACATCAAGATTAAACAGCTGCATTTCATTTTTAAGACTTCCAGATTTTCTTACTTCATGCTTTGTGCAAAATGGTTTAAGCATTGCATGGCATGATAACTGCCAGGCAAAAATTACAGCACAATTCAGAAGATAAAGAATATGGGGTATTGTAGCAGATGTCAGATGGATCTTGATGAAAATATATGAGAAAATGTCAGGAAAAATCCTTATCTATAACACAGAAGCTTTCAACTTTGTTGTTGCCAGCTAGTCTGTTAGGACATTAGTAGGCACAACGGAACCAAATACCCTTGGGTCCTGGATTACCTTCACACTTGTTCCTGTGCTGAGTCCACTGTTGCAGCTATATGCCAATCAATCCTCTTGAAGGCTTTCCTCTTCTTCAATGATCATCTCCTTTTCCAGATACGGTGCCCTTCTCCAAGGACTGTTCTCTCCTGACAAGTCCAAAAAAATGCAAGAAGGCTAGCCACTCTTGCTTCTAAGCTGCGTTGTGGTTGTACTTCTTCTAAAACACATCATTTGGTTTTCTATTTGTTTGTTTTGCATTCCACACCATAACTTGAGTGCATCGGTTCTTCTTCCGCCCTTCAATGTCTAATGAGGCAACTGAAAATACCATGGCTAGGGCAGCCACATCTTAGTTTTCAAAGCAATCTCTTTGCTTTTCAATAGTCTTAGGAAGTCTCTTGTTACTGCTTCCATAGCATTGATTATGGATTCAAGCCAGACACAATTCTGAAAACTTAAAAAACTTCTCCAATTATAATGATGCTACCTATTGGTCCAATTATGATTTGGGTCTTTACATGGAGTTACAATCAAATGTAAGAAAACAAAACAAAAAACAAAGAGCATGAATTTTACTCAAGTAGAATGTGAACCTAAACCCACAGTTGCTTAAGCAAGAAAAAAAAAGATACTGCATGTTTTATAATTGAAAAAAGTTATAATTTAACAGGAGTGTATCTTTCCACTTATTCATCCAGGATCCTGAACAAATAGCCTGAGAAATTACATGATATGAAGAAAACAGCAGAAGAATTTATTATTATACTGTAAAATCAAACCACACACACTGCCATGGAGTCCATGCTGACTGATAATGATCATCAGCCAGTTTGTGAGACTATAGTTCTTGATGAGAGTAGAAAGCTGACTTTTTCTCCTGCGATGCTGCTGGTGGCTTCAAACTGGCAACCATGTGGACCACAGCCGAAAGTGCAGCCATCACTAACTACCACGGGTCCGCTTACACTGTAAGAGAGATGAAAGGTCTTAACTGTTTGGTGTAATATGGCCACATAACCAGCATTCATCTCATTTGCAATGAGTTGGCTCTCAAAGTCTAAAAAAAATCTAACTGATTTATAAAAATTGAAATAAGCAAAATTAAATAGCTCACTGGGAAAATCTCACTGCATTAGCAATACTTATTAGGAGAGGAAGTAATTTTCATTGGATGGAATATGAAATATGAAGCATAATCCCACTTTTCCAATAAGCTTGATCGTCACGCAACTTTATTTTCCTTAATTTATGAAAATCTGGGAATCGGTTGAAAATGTGCAATGAAATATTGTGGCAGAAGTATTTTTGGAAGACATTCACAAACAGAAATGTAGCCAAACTTTTAAATCCGTTGCTTGAGTTGGATGAAAGTGAAAGCAATTTAGTAAACTGCATTAAGTGTTTTAGGATACATGTGCCCCCACACTGATGCAGTAATGTGCCAAATGGCACTTCTGTGGCCTGGAAGAGCTGGTCTGCGTGCCCAAGTGATGACATATTCATCCCAGTGCTAGCAAAGTTGGTCCATAATTTGGATTTTTTGAACTATATAAAAAGTTTACCAAGTGTGTCCAAATTTTAGTGGCTACAAATACAAAGACAATTTCACTATTACTATAATTTCTAAGGACATACATAGTTTTAATATAATAATTATAGAATTATTAATAAAACAGGTTATTAAAACAGGATATGTAAAATTGGCTCTTATTTTTTGAAATCAGTAATACAGGCAACAATATATGAGTCTTCTTAGTCCATGTTAATTTCAATTCTAATCGATATATAGGCATTGCTTTACATATCAGAATTTGAAGTCTATCAATTTTTCATATAGATTTGAGATACAAGCTTATTAATCAGGATAAATCGTGTTATATAATTTAAAATTTATTCACATATACATTTTTTGGTCATAGTTTCATTGTTTTATATATATTAATTCTAGGTTTTTGAATTTTATACTTATCAAATTAATCCTATTTAAACTACTATTTATCTAGCTATTTTCATTTATAAAGCATGTATTCAATGGTTCAGTTTAGCAAGCTAAATGATACCAAATATATACTTAATATATAATTTTTCATTAGTCTATTATAGGTTCCATAAATATAAATTTAAATAACTTTTTTACTATCCAACCTAACTGTATAATTTATTAAATTAGGCAGACTTAAGTTTGTGTCAAATATAAATTAGTTATATTATTTATTTTACTAAAATTTTTATCATATTAAATATTTTTTCATATTTCAAACTTTAATGATTAATTTTAGAACTTTGGGATACAAAAAATGATGTTTCTGTAAATTTCTAAGCTAAATTTGTGAATAATTATTAATATTGTTGTAAAACAGATGTGGAACTGCTAGGCTAGAAAATACAATGTTTTTCGTGTAGTTAATGCTCTTAAGATTTGGAAAATATAAACCTCATATAGCAAATATCTCAAATATTTCATATGCATAAACCGAGAATGTTGCCCCACAATCTCCAGCACAATGAGTCTCTAGTGAAGTCTTTCATGTACTTGAGATCCAAATCACTCACAGATATTATAATAGTCTCCAACAAGGCACTTGTCGAAATTTAACATTAGAGTAAGCATTAAACACATCAGCAACCTACATGAAATTACTTATTCATTCTTTTATATAGACTAAATAAATTGATAAAGACTAAAACTTAATTTTTAACTTAGACTAAACAAATAAAATGCCAAACATGCATCCTTACCAAAGCATCACCTTTAATTCAGCAATAACATATTGATTTTTGTTTTGTTTTGCTTTTAAATTATTAATTGAGATTTAATAAACATATTATATTAAATAGAATTGTACAATTGCTACCCCAATCAGCTTTCTGACATTCTTTCTCTACATGAACTCCTTAACACTGTCTCCCTTTTACCTCACTGCCAACACTGTCCTCTCCTCGCCCTCAAACCTTTATTCTACTTGCTATTCCTAGAGGCTCATCAATCCTGACTTTCATATACCAAAAATGCTATATAAATAATAAGTAGTTTAAGTAGGAGTAATTTGATAAGTATAAAATGGAAAAACCTAGAATTATTTTATATAATGCATCTTCAAGAGAATGTCTTCCAGTGACACAACACATCTGACATAACACACCCTACTGTGAACGAGCAAGAGCCAAACAAAGCAACACAAACCGAAAATAGAGAAGATTTTAGAAACCAGGTCAGTTCTGCCTGTGTCATAGGAAGGATCAATGCTTTAACTGTTCCAGTCAGATGTATGCCTTTGACATTCTATATTCATGTCTCTAATGCAGTCATTTGGTGTATACTTTTATCCTATTCATCAATTTTAGATAGGGGGATTTCTCCATAGGCTTATTTCTTATATACTTCCAAAAATGAATCCTGGGTACCTAGGCTTATTTCTTATATACTTCCAAAAATGAATCTTGGGTACCTACTGTCATGTCATTATCACCTTCTACACACTGTAATCTCACAATTTTGGGTCACATTGATATTTTTTCAAAAGGGCGTTTTTGTCACACATTTTGTTTATATCAAGAAAAAGGTGTCTCATCATTGAAGAAACAACTGGAACCAGAATTAAACCAAATAAAATACCTAATAGATTCACTTCCAGTGCTTTTTGTGTGACGGTGACTATAGTTTGGAGTCACCTGTTGGTAGTTTTTGTTTTGGCTTAAAAATCTAATACTATAGAAATATTTGCAAGCCCTAGGTTACAAACATTCAGCATACTAACAACTCTTAAACCAACTGCTATAAAGCACACAACTGTAAAAATGAGGTACCTATAATTGTTTATAGTAACAAATGTGTGCCACATTGTGACACATCAAAAATTATTATTATTACTGTATTATTATGTTAAACTTAATTAATGTATTTAGATTTTTTTCTTTTATTTTTTAAAGCATAGAGTTATGCACTACCTAGTTTATACTAGAACATTGGGATGACTTGTCTTAGATACAAATCTTACCAAACTGTTCTGATTCAGGTGCAAATTTGACTTAAATACAAATTCAGGAAAGGAATGCATTCATAATCCAGAATACAGTCTGTAGTAATAACCTAGAGATCAAAATAGGGTATTTAAATTGTGCCTTGTATGTTTTACCACAACAAATCTGTCTTGGAAGAAGTCCATCAAGAGTACCTCTTAAGGTAAGGAGGGTAAAACTCCACCTCAACTGCTTTGGACACATTGTTAGGAAAGACCAGGGCCTGGGGAAGGTTATCATACTGGTTAAAGATCAGGGCAACAAAATAGGGGTAGAGGTTCAATGAGGTGCATTAGCACAATGGTCATATTGATGGGCTCAAACATAAAAGCAGTGGTGTAGGTGTCACAAGACAAGACCAGGTTGAGTTGTATTTTACAGGGTGTCACTATAGGTCACAGCTGACTGGATGTCACCTAAAAACAACACAGAATGTCTTTGAAATGAAAGACTGATAGCTATACGTGAAAATGGAATTTTTGCAAGAGGATCTTAATAGATAAATTCTATAAGCATTTTAATAAGATCAAGTCAGTCTTTTTTAAAATAAAAAAGTTAATGGATGTATAAAATGAGAACAAAAATATATATGAGACTCCATCTAAAGAGACATGCCTCAATGAATGTCGGGGGGTGGGGTGTCTACTTATGTGGTGTTGGTTCCTGAGATCATTGGTAAGTGATTATTGAGATCCACATTTCCATTTTTATTTCAGAGATGGCACAATATTCACATAATGCTGCTTTGTAGAAAACTGACACCAGCAAGAGAAGTGCATGCAGAAATTTAATGGAGAGTGTCCTCAAAAGGTGCATTTATAAAGAAGAAAGGAGGTAAGATTAAAGTGAAGAACTAACTGTTCTTCCACTTGGAAGTAAATGAGCCTTTGCTTGATGTGATGGGGCAGCTGTAGAGCTACAACAGTCAGAGCTCAGTGCTGTATCAGATCTAGAATAGCATTTCCATCCACTACCTTGCCCAAAGGGTATGTACAGAGGTGTGCTGATAAACCAGCATCTTTGGAGAGGAGGGAACACCCAACCACACACCCACCGTAAGACAAGAACCACAGACTCAGAACTATATAGTTAACATAAATGGAAATCTCATAAAAATTCCTGAATGTTTAAAAATGTATTCTAAAAAAGGTATTCTATTATTTTGTATGAATAAGCACTTGTACCTTGGTGTGCTAGGGGGTAACTAATCTAGGACAAATTCCAAGGTGAGGACTAGTCATGGAAAGTATGCCTATATTATTTCTGGCAGCTGAAAGATGTGCATATGTTAGGTATCAAAGGAGACATCCACTATAGCCACGACATTTCATATTGCTTACTTTTCTTAGAAATTCAAGTTTGTTTCTCTTAATATTCTCATAAGTGTTATCATTTTTATGTTTTGTAGCATATTAAAAATGAACCACTTTTGACATTCCACACTGGGCAGATATTTAAGTTGTAATTCTATAAAGGGGCTTCAAAATTTTCATGGAAAATCCAATTTTCTTTTAATTTAATTTTCCTCAAACTTTTAGAGCTTCCTCATAAATGACAAATACTGTGCAACCAAAGTTTATAGTTAAGAAAATGACATTATTAAAGTATATAAACTTAATGTACTAAATGGTTTTTATTCATGGAATTAACTTATAAATTTAAAGAATATTTTATTATTCATTTAATTTATTTTATAAATATAGCTTATTGGGGTTTCTTGCAGCTCTATTGATAATTCATATATAAATTGTATCAAGCACATTCTTTACATATGTTGCCATAATCTTTTTCAAAGTTTTTTCTTTTCACGTAAGCCTATGGCATCACCTACTTTCCACTTGAGCCTATAGTGTCGCCTACTCTTTTTTCCCTCCCACCCCTCGCCTCTTCGTGAACCACTGATAAAGTATAGACTATCTTTTTTTCCTACCTTACACAGTCTTGTCTTTTTTCATCTGTTTCTATTGTTCTTCTCTCTGGGGAGTATGTGGGAAGCATTTTTTTTGTGTTCCATTGTCATCAATTCACCTTTTCTCCCTGCATCTTTTCCCTGTCCTCATGCTATCAGTAATTCCATTACTGTTCCTGTGTGTGTGTGTGTGTGTGTGTGTGTGTGTGTGTGTGTGGAGGTGGGGGGGTCATTATCTGTCCGGAATTCCTTTTGCCAAAGGTTCTTATCTGTACTAGTGGATATTCTCCCATCGGCTGGATTTTAAGATAGACCTGGATCAGGATAGTGGGGGATGAGGTGGGAGAAAGTATTAAAAACTAGGGGAATGTTGTGTGTTTCATCAGACCCTGGCTTCCCTGTTCTTTCCTGTGGCCATTCTGTGAGAGGATGTCCAGTTGTCTAGATATGGGCTTTGGATCTCCACTCCAATGCCCCTCTCTTGAATTGATATGATTGATTGGATCTTCTGATGTCTGATACTTGATTCTCTCAACACCTTGTGATCTCACAGACTGGTATGCTTCTTTTGTGTGGACTTTGTTGTTTCCCTACAAGATGACAGCTTATTTAATGTCAATTGTTTAAGACTCCAGATATTATACGTTTTAATACCTGCGCAATATTAGCTTTCTTCACCTCCTTTATTTATGCCCTCATTTGTCTTCAGTAGTGATCATGAGCATTCACAGAATTCCAGGTTATTAGAACAAAGGATTCTTGCATTGAGGGAAAACTTGAATCAAGATCCAAAATTGTTCTGCTACCGTAATACCTAACATATGTCAATATGTACATTTAGACTTATATACCTATCATTATGTATTCATATGTTTACTTATATGCCTATATTTATACCTTTATAAATGCTTTTTGCCTCCTAGTTCTTTCCTCTATTTCTAAAGAGTATTTAGTGGATACTTATGTGGAGCAAATCATCTTTAAGATACTAACATGAATCAATAAAAATGAACGATAAAATAAAAATGTTATCTATCTGTTATTTTCTTCCTCAGCCACCCATGATAAAAGCACAAAAAGGACTAATTTATGCTACCACTAATTTGAAGGAAGAGGTAGAATTAAATCAGCTCCACTTTTGAGATAAGCCAAATTTTAGAAAAGCAATATCAAAATTATAGTGTGGGTGTTATACATGTAAAATTAAATTATTCTAGAGCATTAGCATTCATATTTTTTTTCTTTTTAGCTTTTTTCATGCTCTGTATGGAAGCTTGCAGAGCATATCCTCATTTTAGCTTCAGCAACTCATACACACTCTGTCCCCTCTCATTCAGTATAATCCATTCAGTGTCCAATCTAATCAATTATCCACTTTCTCCCTGCATTTCCTGTTTCCATCTTCCTCCTTTCCAAGCCCTTCCAAACTTCATCCTTGGTTCACATGCCATTTTTTTTTCACCTTAAGTGGTTGATTATACTAAGGTTTGTGTGTTGTATTAGTCAAGGAAACAACTTGGGGCCCATATCCTGTCTCTCCACTAGAGAGGGGAATCCAAACCCATATGAGCCCAAGGCCAATTGTCACAGGCAGAACTCAGACATGTCTCCATCCCCAGAATCCTTTAACTAATCCTGATATGAATTATCACAATCTACTACTCTGCTGTGGGTGATAATCTTGAAAGGGTTAAGTGGAATTCACAGACAGTATCTACAATTAAAAGGGTTCATTAAGGAAGTTAGCAAGCAAATGAATGTCAGGATCAGAAAGCAATATGGATCTATGTGTTTGCCCACAGTAGTGCCTTTCCTCAGCCAGCGTCCATGTCCTTAGACTCTAAGCCGAGTGCATCTTAGTTCCTGCCTTGTTCCGTGCGCTCGGAGGCTCGCCATGCCGCCTCACGCCGTGCCTCACACTGTGCCCCTCCGCTTTTGTCCACGCAGAGCCACGAGGTGATCATAGGAATCCATCCTCGACGACTTCTGAGATAGCTCATTTAAATACACAGGAAAATGAAAAAACAGACCAACCCCCTCTAGCAGAGCTTCCCAACTCCTATCTGCATGTTCCCACCCCAAACATTTGGTAGCACTTACAAGAGTCATAAAAAATAAATTTACTTAACATGATACTATTATTGTTTTCCTTATAGATTTCTCTATCATTTTATAATTAGGCTAACAATTAGGCCAAGTGACAAAAATCGTAGTCTTAGAAATTCCACTAGTATATTCAAAGAGTAAGATTGGTCTCTTTGATGATCTTGGGTTTTGTGCTTCTATTTTCTCTCATAGTATCCATAACCTTCTAATGCTATCCTTTCCAGAGCAGTTGCTGGTAGTAGCTAAGCACCATCTAGTTCACATGTTCTCAGAGCTGTGAAGAGCGATGTTCATGTGGTTTGTTAATACATTGGGTTAATTTTTTCCATGGATCTTTCCTCTTTCAAATTTG
This sequence comes from Nesogale talazaci, assembly GCA_004026705.1. NCBI lineage: Eukaryota > Metazoa > Chordata > Mammalia > Afrosoricida > Tenrecidae > Nesogale > Nesogale talazaci. The sequence goes on from PVJH01015452.1 coordinate 30,653, forward strand.
TCATACTTTTCTCCAGATCTGAAAAGATCAATTGTTACACTTTAGATAACTGTTTATAATACCCTTATTCCTATTCACAAGAGTAAAATGTCTCATTGTCTCTGTGAACTATGTTTTGCCAATTGACTTAAGTAACCTTAGAGACTCCCTAATCCCAGAGGTCCAGTAACTCATTCCCTTGAAGTTTTTCGTTACCTAAAAGATTTTAACAACTTTCTTTCCTGTAGCTTCTACCATACTTATGTATGTTTCCTGTAAAGGTAAATATACACATCAGTGTCATTTTTGATGTTTGCATGTATTACTATAAATTGTTTTCTGAGCACTGCTATTGCTTTGACTCCAAGATTTTAGTATTTTGTGGGCTTTTTATTCTGGTTTGATTAAATAATTCTTAAATTTAATTTTTAAAAATGTTTTGTGTGCAGGACTGCAGCCCACTGGGATGGAGGTTCAGTTCCAGCAGCGGCTCCACAGGAGCAAAGGCTGGGTCTCCTACTCCCACCAACAGAGGGCAGTGATGCCTAAAAAACAAAAAAAATATTTTCCTTATGCAGCAGAATTTAAGCAGAATATTATCATTATCATTACCAAATTTACTGCAATGAGTCAATTTTGACACATAGAAACTGTATAAGATAGAATTGAACTACCTCTGTGGGTTTCCAAGTCTGTAATTCTACACAAGAATAGAAAGTTCTGGCTTTCTCCTGAGGAGCAGCTGGTGTTTAAAACTGATAATCTTGTAGTTAGCAGCCCAAAGTGTAACCACCAGGCACATGTATATTACAGAGAGGTTTCAATTAAATTGCAAATTGTTCACACATTTGTAGAAGTCGGCAAGTTCTAAATTCATGGGCCTGATGTCAGTTTAAATATTTTGCCTGAGACACACAGCTGCAGTGGCTGATGCACCAGAGATTGGCTGGTCAGACTGCTTGCTTCTTGGAGCAGTGGTGAATTAATTCAATAGGGAAGTAAGCTGAGATGATTCTGATGACTCTCCACACCAGCAAGTGAGGTGATGGGCTTCCGATTACTCCTGTATTCAACAGGCAACACAGCAGGCCACCAGCTCAAGTCCATGAAGCTGAAGTTCACATGATGAGAGAGACATGGGATCCAGAACCCATAAAAATCAAGCAAGCTATTGAACAGAGTTCACTTATGTGGGAACCAGGCCACATTTAAGGGATTACTGGGTCTTAAATTCCAAACCACTTAGAAACTTGTCCTAGCAAAGTTGACATAAAACCTTAATGAGTTTCCTTAAATAGCAAACTTTTGCTGATAATAAAAATATTGTTATCCAATAGCTTTCAGGGATAGTTTTTCATGATGTGCTTATATTTTATTATAATAAATGTTTGTGATTTATAAATAAATGTTTTGTGAAAGCAAAGAATCTTAAGCTTATATGATTTTTAGAGAAATTTAATTATATTGTAGACCTGAAGTCAAAGTCAAACCGCACCCCATCACCCTCCACTCTGCAAATACATGCATTTCTTTAGGAGTCTGGAGTCTAAGCTTTGGATTATTAACCACTAAATTGCCAGTTGAAACTCAACAGTTTCTCTATGGGGGAAAGATCAGACTGAGACTGCCTGCTCCAATTAAAATTTACATCCTTAGAAACGTAGGAAGCATTTCTTTTTGTTTTATAGGGTTATTGTGATTCTGTGGTTGTGAGTTTGAGACTTTATGGTTTTGAGAATTTTTTCTAAATGCTTGGTAACAATCTTCCAATCTCATAATTTATTCATATAAATTTAAAGAAAAATCAAACATTTATTCTACAATATGATCAGCATACATATAGAAAGTATACAAGAAGTACTTTGAAAAACAGGCTTTTATTCAAAGCAATGTGTTTGATTTTTTTACAAAACAACATTACCACTTTCAAAGTACTCTCCATTTCATATGCTACTACGGTAAGGAGAGCATGGTGCAAGCGGCAAGGCAGGTTCGCTGTTGTGTGCCCAAAATTGAGATGGCTTCTGAGCAAGTGCCTTGTCTTAGTGACAAACCAGTCCCATATCTGACACAAATAAGGTCTTTTGTGTCTCACGCTGTTACAACATCTTTTCAAAATTTCTAAAGAAAGGTTTGATTCACTGTTTGCCCTGGTGGAATGAACTCCAAATGCACCATGAGTTGAGACTTTCATCCGTTGGGGAAGTTGATGGACGTCCCAAACAAGGATTCCATTTTGTTTGAATCAAGAAAACCACTTATACCCTTGAGTTTTTTTCCACAGTGCTCTCTTTCTCAGTCATATTCTACATTACGAAAAATTCTAAAGCATTTTTCCAGAGCAGGAAACAAAATTTCACATCCGCATGCTTTTCTCTTAAATCAAAAGAAATGAGGGTCAAGTGAAATTGCTTTTATGAAAAAAGCTCACTCTGACCAGAGGGAACCTTCGCAGCTAAGAGCACTGGGTGCACCAACTCAGAGCAAGTTCCCAGATGCTCACCTCCAGGGAAATTACTCCAGCTCCTCCAAGTGCTGATTCTGGTGAGGGGTGGGGGGAGGTACACCATCATAAATGATGTGTAAAAATAGACTTTAATATTCATAATTGTATTGCTTTATTTTTTAAGAATTCAGTTGTTTTATTGAACACATTACAAAAGCGGGTTTAGTCAAAAAGACCAAAGTCCATGTCATCATCAGATTCTTCAGACTCTTCTTTCTTGGCTTCTGCTTTCTTCTCCTCAGCTGGGGCGGCAGCGGTGGATGGGGCAGGTCTTCCGGCTGGTGCAGCACCAGCAGCTGGGGCAGGGCTCCACATTACAGATGTTGCACTGACCAGGGCCTTTCGAACAGGCCGGGCCAGAAGGGCTCCACGTTGACGCCTGCAGCCTTGACGAGGGCGTCGATCTTGTTTTCCGTGACGGTCACCTCGTCGTCGTGCAGAATGAGGGCCGAGTAGATGCAGGCGAGCTCGGAGACGGAGGCCATGGTGCGGAGTGCGGGGCCGGCGGCTGCCTGGCGCGGTGCTAGTTGCCGGATGAAGTGAGGGGCTGACCCCAACGCGGCCATAGCTTCCTAGGAAGAACCGAGCACCGTAACGGCAGCTGAGGCAAGAGGATCAATTGTATTGTTTTTATCAAATCTTTTCTATCAGAAGTATTATCAGCTTTATCTATATTGATTGCTTAGTTTTCCTTATATACAGGGATCTGTTTCATTGAACTTCTATGATTCACCTTGTAAGTTATTATTTTCAAAGGATGAATATTAAATATATATTTGAGCACCTAATTTATATAGATTCTCTGGGTGGATAAAATTTTAAATACTCAAATATTAGCCAAACGCATGTCAGTTTGAAGCCACGCAGCTGCTTCTCGGGAGGTTGCTGTGGAAAATTGCGCCAAAAGCCTGCTTGCCGGAAAAATCTATGAACAAGTCTGTGCAGCAAATCTGTACAGCACCGTGAATCTGAAATAAGGAGATGGCAAGTAATAGCAACAATTTACATCCAGGCAATTATATAATAACTGACATAAAAACACACCACAAGATGTTCTATTTATTTTATGTAACAATTAGAATAAAGATTCACATGGATTTTTTTATGCCTAGCTAACTTTTCTGTTCATAAATAACAAGTGATAGATTATTATATTTTGGTAAATGAAGGAAAATAATATGATTGCTCCCTGTTCAGCAAGTTGTTTCACACAGGCAAGTGGAAGAAAAAAGCAGAAGCCTTTTATTCTCAATGGGATCAATATAGATAATAGGTCATGAAACTTGAGGCCAGCATTTAGCATTTTTCAAATGATTGATACATTCCTATTCTAAGTTGTCTAAATAATTGCTTTAACTCTTTAAATAGATTTGATATTAGCAGAAATTTGGATATTACTGTATTTATCAGATTAAATCTGATATATTAATTATCAGTTTTAAGTTAATTGATATTTAATTTAAATATCTGTCTTTTCTAAGTATACTCTACTGTGTATTTATCTAAAACTAATCAGTATATTTGCAGAAGTCTCCTGCATATGTAAAATAAAAACTAGAATAAAACCCATACAGATATTTTAACTCTGGAATTTAACAAAACTTCTCAAGAATTTTTAACCCTAGACTATGGAGAGACATTTACCCACCAAGCACCTGCAGAATTTCTACAATAAAGTAGTGGTGTAATATATATTCTATTGACCGATGCTGTTAACTGTTGTGAGGTGCTGTTGGGTAGACCCCACTCACAGCACCTCTCCACCCAACAGAACGAACCACTGCCCCACGCTCAGTAGCGTTGCTGCGTGTGACCCCGTGACGTCATTGTGTCCAGACATCTCGCCAAGGGGCTTCATCTTTTATCCTGATGACATGTCTAACCGAGCATATAGTCCTTTTCCGGGAACATATCCAAAATGTTGCAGACTGTCTCATCATCTTATGCTACAAAGAGTATTCTGAATCTACTTCCACAAAGACAGGTTTTCTGGCAGTACATGTTCTTTCGGTCTTCCTCACCAACACCATAATTCAAATCCACCAAATCTCAGGTATTCTTTATTTATGAATCAGCTTTCGCTGCATGAATTCAACTCAAACCGTGGATTCAAAGACAACACAAAGACCACCCTAAAGGACAGGGTAGAACTGACCCTGTGCGTCTCTGAGTTTATAGCCACTCTGTAACCAGGGCTCCTAATTTAGCGCAGTCAGTGGTAGATACCTTATTCACAACACTAATACTTAACACAATATCCATCAAAATAGTATGACATTATATTTGGGAGGAATGTTCTTTGTCTATTACTTCATTCTCTTTGTAATTTCATCCCCAAGAAACTATGCTATCAGAATGTATTATTGAATATTTGCAATATTGATTAGCATAGAAAAACATTGCCAGCTTATGGTTAGGTACCATGCAATGAACTGCATAATTTTTGAGATAATATAATTGTTGTAGTAGGAACAGGTATTTGAAAAGGTGTCTTAAATTTACTGAAGGGTCAGAGTAGTCCCAGAACCAGTTTGTTATTACTTTAGTAATTGAGGGTCATGATGATGATAAACTATGGAAATGTTCATAACTTCAAAATTGTGTCAACTATAAATAACAAATATGTTAACTTACTGTGAATGCAATATTGATAGTATTAAAATTTAGTTCAGCAAATAATTTTTAATTTATATGCAATACCACAATGTAAAGTTTTTCAGGAGAGATAGCTTCTGAGGGATATATTTTGAAGTATATATTTCCAGTTTCTAGTACATAGTAAGGATTTATTTGAGTTTAAAACCAATCATATATAATACTTATTTTAAAAATGGGGAGGAAGGTATATTAAGATAAATATAAACTTTAAGTTTCCAAAATAAAATCCAGTTGTGGAGGCTGAGCCATGATGTCATAGTGGTTGAGTGCACTTTTTGTCTTGAAGCATGCATGACAGTCTTTATGCCAGGGTACTCATATGTGGGTGACCCACCTGGAGATGGAGAAAAGAGCGGTGTTACAACCATGGGCCCATGGGCTTGGCAGTTCAAATCCAGCAGCGGCTCTCCAGGAGCAAGGCTTCATAGCTCCCATGACCACCAGAGAGCAGTGATGCCACCCCCAAAAATAAATAAATAAAAAGATTAAAAACCATCAAATCCAATTGTAAATATTTCTTATTACCTCAAATATATTATGTGTTCCACTTATTTTTGACAACTTTACATTTTTCTCAATTCATAGTTCATACATTGAAGGCATTGGTTATAATAGACATTTGTGGATGTTCTCATTTTGTGTAGAGCTCATAAAAAAATGAAGGTTCAGCATGTTTTACTCCATCTATATCATTAAGGTAAACTGTTCTTTGTAAGAGAACTCCTTGCTCATATATGATTCCAGTTGGAGGGACTCATCTTTCTCCACTATCTATGACAATTTTCCACTGATATCCAGAAGGTCTTCAGTGACTAATCTCTCAGAATTTAATGGCTTATTCCTTCTAACCAATCTATTCCTACTCTGGAAGCTTTGAAAAACATGCAGATCAGCCTCCAGATATTTGAAATACTGGCAGCAGCTGTATCTAACATCTCAGCAATGTGCACACAGCTACATACAGTACAAAACCCTGACAGACTAGTGGTGGCAGCTGTGACTCAAAGCAACTCTTTGGCAGCGGTTCTCAACCTGTGGTCTGTGACCCCTTTGGGTGTAGAATGACCCTTTCACAGGGGTCGTCTAAGACCATCAGAAAAGACATATTTTCAATGGTTGTAACAATGGTTGTAACACCGCTCTTTTCTCCATCTCCAGGTGGGTCACCCACATATGAGTACCCCGGCATAAAGACTGTCACGCATGCTTCAAGACAAAATTCCATTTATTTGTAATCAGAAAAAATATTTCACAGTCTATAGTTACGTATTATTTTTGTGATTATCACTGTGTTTTAATATGTTCAATTTGTAACAATGGAAATATACCCTGCATATCAGATATTTATATTATGATCCATAACAGTAGCACATTTGCAGTTATAAAGTAGCAACAAAAATAATTTTATGACTGGAGAGTCACCAAAACATGAAGAACTGTATTAAAGGGCTGTGGCATTAAGAAAGATGAGAACCACTGCTATACAGGGATTTTGTACCTGTAATCTTTATATTAGCAGTGTCTCTTTTGGACCCAACTTTGAGGTTAACAGGTTTCATTAAGTATGAAAATCTCTATTGAAAATAAATACCTTTATACTACACATTTGCAAAAATAAAAACAACAATAAATATTTAGAGTTGAATTTTTCATTCTTAACCTTAAAAATTTCTACGTTATGTTAAATAAATGTGATCACTTTTCATTATAATTTGTGAATTATTGCTACTTGCTCTAATAAATTTACCAAGTGAAATATTTTTCTTCACACATGTTAGTTCCATAGTTCCAGTGCATGTTTTCTAAGAAGAAAATTATTAATGACATGGATTATTTGCATTTACTCAATCATATAAGTCAACAAGGCATGATTTGTCATATTCTTAATACTATTATACAGAATGCATTATAGTTGCTTATTTTAAAGTGAGCTTGAGATAGTTAAGGTCCATTGTGCCAACCTGGCCTATAAACCCATGTGGGATAAATTGAAAGACATAGAGATCATTGACTCAGTGAGCCTCACCTTTCTGCTTTCCTGGGTTTCTTGCTCTCTGATGGTCAGACCAGGATGACAACACTCCCTTCCTTCAAAACATTTCCGAGGAGGAGAAGCCACATTGACCTACTCTGATGCAGCCCTGGGTGCTTGTGCAGCCACGTGGAAACCCACTACCAGAGCTGTGATTCTTCCATGCTCACTGATTCTGCTTTCCTCCTGCAGTTAGCATCATGGTGTGTGTTTTGGGGGATGGAGGAGGACTTTGTGGATTGGTGTCAGACATATGGGTTAATGTTGGACTTGTGGGCTTGGGCAACACTGGATTGGTAGGTTTTCTTGATGTACACTTAAATTTTATATAAAACTCTCTCTTATATACATATGCGTTTCTGTGGATTTGTTTCTCTAGTCTACCCAGACTAACACAGAGCTGTATTATCATCCTACATACACACAACAGTTACCACTTGTATACCACTTTATTTCAAATAGTTTGGCAAAAATACTGTTGTGTTAATAAAGAAGTGAATGATTAGAATACTAATTCATTTAAAAAGTCTTTTTGACATAGGAATAAAGCTACATTAAAATGGATTTCTAAAAGGGGTATAAAATGCTGTAAGCCCATTAAATGATATGGATAATTTTTTTAAAAAAGAAAGAAAAATTATGGAAGGATTTCCAGGAAGATGGAGCCAAGAGAGAGTCCCCTAACTATACTGACTCAGACACCAACAATCAGGAAGCCACTTCTAGGAATTTAACCACTGTACTCAGTTTCTCGGCAGTCCCGGCATATTTTAAACCTTCTTCTCTGTTTTTACCCATGGACAATGGAGTAGAGCTCACTGGGATCTCACTTCTCCTGCTGCCTTAGCACGGTCAGGGAGGTGGCAAGTTCCAGCTTCCTCCCTACTCCCGTAGTTCGGCAGCCAGCTAGCAGGAGGAATAGCACAACCCAGTCTCCTAAGTGGAGCCATGCCTTATGTCCTCGTGGGCCTCTAGGAACCCTGCATGCTGGAACTCAGCCAGAGAACAAAGAATCCACCACTACTACACCCTCTTTCTAGATCCCCTATTCCCACCTTTCTTGCAAGGACAAAGCTCTAATGGCTGCCAGATAAATAACTCAACTGGTGCTGGTAGGGCAAGACCACAACATGAATCAACTGGGACTTCAGGAGCTATGAGATTATTAGATTTGTTCCTATTTTCTTTTGAGTAAGAAATCACAAAGCCCTTTCCCTAACAAAGAAAGTGGAATCCAACATTACCATTTTTTTCATCAACTCCCCCTTCCCTATCTATATGTCTGTTGGAAAAATATACTGAGTTTCTTAGTATGACTGCCACCTGATTGGAAGTACCCCTTGCATCCCCACCTGGGGCCCTCACTCCAATTCCCTCCCTGGTACAACACCAAAAAGGAAAGCATACTGAGAAGTACAGAAATCCACAACAGAAGGGCCTTCTTTTATAAACACAGTAACAAAAGAGCTATATAATATATAGAGAGTCAGTCTTCTGGGAAGATGACAACTGAGTGATGCTCACCACAGGGACTCAGCGGGATATCGACCAGGGAGAGTGAGTGAGAGAGATTCTGCACTGCCAGATGGCTGGAGGACCATCATAAAGATAAGGGTGGTTAAATTTACAGCATTTTGAGGGGCTGGGAGTTTTTAGCTTGCCATGGTGAGACCCAACTAAGTCTTGGCTGTAACCCTGCCACTGTCTGTGCCAGAGCCACTGTTGGGACGTTTGGAGCCAGCACAGGGGCATTGTCCCATCTGAGCTGCAGCTTGATGCCACTGTGGGCAGAGATTGAAGCCATGCAGACCCATGGCTGGGGATCGCGGCTCGACTCTGTAGTTACTTTGGGTTGCCTCCCTTCTGTCTATCCTCCCACACGTGCACAGTTTCAGCAGGCTTGGTTACTTGGTGCTAACTCTTTGTCTTTTCCAGTTTGGCTCACAGGCCAGACACCTCCTCTTAGCCTAGGGCAATTATACCTGTTATACTCAGCTGGGAGTACCCCACCCTATACAATGTGATGTGAGGCTGGAGAAGCCTACCCACCCTCCATCTGGGTATCTTCCACCCAATTCCCTACAGGAGAATCCCAGCCTGTGTGGTTGGGGTCCATCTGATCGAGGAATCTTCCTCCCACCTGCCTTGTGCCTCGCATGGCCCAGGTCAGTTCCAACAGTTTTTGGCTAGGTTCCACATTGCTGCAGGAACAACTTTGCAGCCTCTATGCAGCGATCTGCCTGATCAGGTGGTTCTGTCCACCCTTCACGGTGGTCCTCTCAGGAGTGGGGCAGCCCCCCAGACTTCTGTGGCATTCCCCTTCCAGTGGGTATTCCAACACACCTGTTGGAGTGACCCAGGCTGTTCTGGACTAAACCATCCCATCTCCTGGTGAGATCATGCAGTTCAGCACCATCCTAGTGGGTCCACAACAATCCAACCTGTGTGGACCACCCAATGTGTCCTCCAGATAGAGGAATATTGGTTCACTAGGGAAAGAGTAAAATCACAAAAGGATAATGTGTTAGGCTAATTTCATAGTGAAATTAGTTGTAGAAAGTTCAAAGACACATTCCTATATGTCTCTTAGAGAGAGCTGATGCTCTTCAAGTCCTTGGAAAATGGCACTTGGTTCCTCAAAACAATGCAATGCAAATAGTAATCAGCTCCAACAACCTCAGTTAAAAAAAAAAAAGGAGAAACAAAAGGCAACAGTAGACAATGTCCTGAACTGAATGACATGCATAGAAGAAGCAGACATTGATATGCTACAGAAAGAAATTTTCAGAATGATGCTTGGAGTAATACAGGATATGAGGGAAAAAATACAGAAAAAAGGATGAATTGCAAGATGAAATAAAGTCCAAACATGAAAGGGAAATGCAAGAGCTTAGGGATAAGATAACAGCAGACTCATGAACTTCACAAATCAACTGGAGAAAGCTGAAAACTACATCAGTAACCTAGAGGATAGCTAAGTGGAATTTAACATATGTGTAACATATGTGAGCAAAAATTTAATGATATCATCAGAGAAACTGCAGAAAATGTAAGAGCTATGTCGGGTGCTTTGAAGGGGAATGATGTCAGAATTGTTGGGCTATTAGAGGAAGACACAACAAAGAAGTCATCTGCAATCATAGAGAATTCTTGGAAGAAAATTTTCCTTTAATGAATAAAAACCAGGCAACCATTCAGGAGGCTGAAAGAACACCAGCTAGACTGAATCCCAAGGAGAAGTCACCAAGACACATAAACTATCCAATATTGAGGAAAAGGAGAAAATCATGACAGAAGCTAAGGGAAAGAAAACGATTCACATATAAAGGTACCCAAATAAGAATATGCTCAGACCTATCAGCAGACACTATGCACAAGAGGAGAGAGTGGAGTAATATATTCCAAAAATTGAAGGAAAGAAATGCAAGCCCAAGAATACTCTACTCAGCCAAATTATTTATCAAGATAAATGGAAAAGTGAGAATTTTCCCACATAAGAAACAACTCAAAGAATATGTTAGAAGAAATGCAGTCCTACAAAAGATCCTTCTGACCCACTTATGGGCAGAAGAACAGCACTCATCAAGTATAAATAAGAGAATGTCACATAGAACAACCTGACCCAGAGAGTAACAAAGAAAAAACTGCCCTAAAAATAGGAATGGCTTCTGGGTGGAAAGTAAAAAGTGATCAACCCTCACACACATGCGCAACACATTGAAAGGAAGGGAGATAGGGAAATACCTAACACAAAAGGTATAAGATGACATCACATATTCCACAATTGGAGATGATAACCCTAAATATCAATGGCCTTGAACTAGGAAATTGAAAGACTGAGGCTAGCAGACTGATTTAGAAAACACAACCCATCCTTCTGCTGCCTACAGGAGACACATCTCAAGACTACAGAAAAAATGTGCTGAGAATCAAAAGCTGGAAAAAGGCATACCAAGCAAACAATTAAAAAAAAAAAGCAGGGGTAGCAATCCCAATCTGGGATAAAATAGCCCTTTAAGTGCAAACTATAAAAAGAGATAAGGAGGAACACTATATAATGCTCAAGGGAACTGTAGACAATGAATCAATAAGCATTTAAAAAATATATTCCCTGAATGAGAGACCCTCTGAATACATAAACCAAACACTTCAAAAGATGGGGGAGGGGGGAATCACAGCCTCAACAATTATGGTGGGTGACTTCAATACACCATTCTCTGAGAAAGAGAGATCACAGGGAAAGAAATTCAACAAGGAGGCTAAACATTACAATTAGACAATTTGACTTCATAAATACCTACATAACTTTTCATCCAAATATTTAAAAATTCACATTCTTTTCAAGTCCACATGGCACATATCAAAGATAGACCACATGCTGAGACATAAGGAAAATCTACCTAAATTTAAACATATTGATATCATGCAGACCTCTCTCTCAGACCACTGTGCTATAGTTGGAAATCAACAAAAGAAAGATAAAGAAAGAAGAACGAATAATTGGAGGATGAATAACAATTACAAAATGAGTGCTTACTGGCCCAGATCAGAGATGAAATTAGGAACTTTCTAGAAACCAGTAAGAATGAAAACATGACAGACCAAAACGATGGGACCCAGCAAAGGCAAACTTCAGTGGAGGTTTTATAGCAACATATGCACACCTGAAAAACGAAGAGCATCTCATAACTGATAAATTAGCACAGGATTTACAATGACTACAGCAGGGTCAGCAGGAAAACCCCACTAATAGCAGAAGAAAAGAAATAATAAAGATCAAGGCTGAGATTCAGGACAGGGAAAATAAGAAAATAATGGAAAAAAATAATGCTGCCAAAAGTTGGTTCTATGAATGGAATAACAAAATTGACAATATACTGGCAGATATAACGAAAAAAAAAAAAGGAGGGAAAATTTTCAATAACAAGATGAGGGATCAAAGAGGGGTCATCACAAACTGACCTTAAGGAAATCAAAAGTATAATTACACAGCACTACAAAGGATTGTACTCCAATGAATTCAAAACAACTTGGAAGACAAGGACAAATTCTTGGAAAAACTATTCCTCCCTAGACTGTCCCCAACGGCCATCAAGAATATCAATAGATCCATAGGAATAGAAGAAATAAACAAGATTATCAAGGGATTGCCAACAAAAATTTTACCTGGATCAGATGGCTTTACAGGAGAATTCTACAAAACATTCAGGGAAGAACTGACACCAATCCTCTACAAGCTCTTCCAAAGCACAGAATAAGATGACAAACTCCTGAAATACTTTTACAAAGCTAGTATAACACTGGCACTGAAACTGGGCAAGGATCCCACAAGAATTGAGAACTGCAGACCAATATCCCTAATGAACATTAATACAAAAATACTTAATAAAATACTGGTCAATAGAATACAAAATATATAAAACAAATAATTCACCATGACCAAGTGAGGTTCATACCTGGGATGCAGGGGTGGTTCAACATATGAAAGGCCATTAGTATCATTCTCCACATTGACAGGAAAAGAAAAGCTAAACGAACCACATGATAATATCAATAGATTCGGAAAAAAAATTCAACATTCAACACCAATTCCTGTTTAAGACACTTGAGAAGATAAAAATAGAAGGAAAATTCCTCAACACAATACAGGCTATGTATGAAAAACCAACAGCCAACATGATAGTCAATGGAGAAAAGACTTACACAATACCAATGAAAAGGGGCACCAGACAAGGATGTCCTTTGTCCCCAATCATACTTAATATCATACTGGAATTTTTAGTTAGCAGCATAAGTCAAATAAAAGACATCAAAGGTATTCACCTGGGGAAGAAGTGAAAGTGTTTTTATTTGCAGATGATGTGATTCTATATATGGAAAACCCCAAAAGCTCCATTAAGCAAGTATTGGAAACAATAGAGGGGTATGGCAGAGTGGCAGGATACAAGATCAACAATCAGAAGTCTATCAGACTGCTATACACATCTGATAAGACCACAGAAGAGGAGGGAAAAAAAAAGAGATACCCTTCACAATAGCCAAGCACAAATTGAAATACCTGGGATATACCTGACTAAAAAACAAAACAAAAGATCTATGTGACAAAAACTACAGAACACTATTGCAAGAAACCAAGAGTTACTTCAACAAATGGAAGAATATCTCATGCTCATGGATTGGAAGACTCAATATAGTAAAGATGTCAGCACTATTGAAGGCAATATATAAGTTTAATGCAATTCTGATACAATTACCCTCATCTTTCTTCAAAGAAGTGGAAATAAATGATTACCAACTTCATAAGGAGATGGAAGAAGCCCAAAGTTAGAAGAGAATTCCTCAGGAAGAAGGATACAATAGTGGGCCGGGGAGAGGGGGGCTTGCTTTATCTCACTTTAGCACATAATATACAGCCACAGTGGTCAAAGCAGCATGGTATTGGCATAATGATAGATACTCAGACCAAGGGAAAAGAACTGAAAGTCCATAATTCAAAATAACAGCATACAGAAAACTGATCTTTGATAAGGGCCCAAAAAGATATGAAATGGGAAGCAGATGCCCTTTTCAGCAAGTGGTGCTGGAAAAACTGAATATCTACCTGTAGAAAAATGAAACCAGAGTCTTACCTCCCTCCATGCACTATAATAAACTCAAGGTGGATGACAGACCTTGAAGTAAAACCCCAAACTATTAAGGCCATCAATAAGGGAATTGGGACCAACCTGAGAACTTTGGCATGGGGAGTACTTAGGCTATAGGAAATAGGGAAGAACACAAACACAGAGGAGGTTCAAATAGAAAGTAGGAGATACTGAAGACAAAACACCTCTGTACATCAATCGAATTCACCGAGAGTAATAAGAGAGCCCACAGAATGGGAAAACTTTCCCATTGACAAATCAGATAAAGGCCTTATTACTAAAATCGACAATACCCTCATATCTTCCACAAACAGCAAAACTAACTCCCTACTGAGGAGGTGGGCAAAGGACCTGAACAGAAGTTTCACAGACACAGAAACCCAAATGGCAAATAAACATATGAGAAAATGTTCCCGATCATTAGCCATAAGAGAAATGCAAATCAAAACAACAATGAGATATCACCTACCCTCAAGGATAGTCCAATTAAAAAAATCAGAAAGCAGCAAGTGTTGGAGGGGTTGTGGGGAGACAGGAACTCTTACCCACTGCTGGTGGAACTGTACGTATGTACAGCCACTTTGGAAATTGATTTTGTGATATCTAAAACAGATGGAAATTGAGCTACCATAAAACACAGCAATCCTCCTACTGCTCATATACCCAGAAAAGGCAAGCAACAATCCACGAGACCACACAACTGTGCTCCAATGTTCATCACAGCACAGTTCACAATCGCAAGGTGTTGGAAGCAGTCCAAATTTGTATCAACTGAAGAATGAATTAAAAAGCTGTGGTACATACATACAATGGAGTACTGTATAATGCTGAATAGCAGTGAACGCATGAAGCACATTGCCACATCAGAGGAAATTATGCTGTGAAGTAAGCCACGCACAAAGGAACATGTACAAAATGAGTCTGCTGAGTTAAACTTTTTAAAAAATGCAAAAGGCACATAGGGAATATAGCTACTGTGTTCAGACTTTCCTGGTGGCAGGGCCAGTTGGTATGTCAGGGGCCTGACCAAATCAAGGCTACAGATGGTAGCCAACTGCAGTGCAGAAGTTGGGGGAGATGGTGATGTGTAGAAAGGGAATGAGGTACTAACCCAACTTAGGGGGGCATATTGTTTACATCTCCACAGGGAAAGAGGGACCAAACTTAAACCTGATGTTGCAGGATGTGAATGCAGCATGACAGCATGGAGGGGGGAATCAGTGGAGAGATCTGAGGGCCCAACCCCAATCCCAACTATGTGGACAGCTGTCTGTTCCCCCAGGAAAGTTTGCTTTGGAGGTCAGCACTGAAGCTGCAGCTTGAGGAGTGAGACATGCCTGATCAGAGCACATGAGAACAAACGAAGGGGAAGAAACTGAGAATGGAGTGCACCTGGCCCACTGAACCTTGAGGACGATATTCTTCCTACTCAAAATAGCCAAGGCACATACAGGATCATATGACCAGCCACACTATGAATCACAGCATCCCTTGCTGACACAAGGCCTGACAGAGACTACAATGGTAAAACTGGGTCAGGTTTGCACCTGTTTGACCCAAACAGACAATGGCAAAACACTAAGGGTGCATAACAGATCTTGGATTTCCCAAGGGAGTGCCACACATACATTTTGGGCCCAGGGTGTGGGCCCCATTTGGCTCAATTGGGGGACACTCCTGGAGGTCAATGAAAAGATCTTGAACCATTTATAGCTTTTTATTTTATTATTAGTTTTATTATTAGTTTTATTTTTTTCCCAAATATATTGGACATTGGGGTATATTTGTTGTTATCATTGTGCTATTTTCTTTGGCTTTTTCATCGTAGGATGTCTGTGTTTTACTAGTACATATTGTTATCTCTGAAGGTCTGTCTAGATAAGATAGTCTGGATGAACAGTCTTTGGGAGAAAACAGCAGGACTCATGATTCAGGGGAGACAGGGGAGATGGGGAGGAACGGGGAAAGAGGTGAAGTTGACCAACCCAGGGATATAGTAACTGATCCAAAATCAGTAACAAGGTAGGTGTGAGAGGCCTTATAGGGATTGATCAGGAGTGATATAACAGAGAGAAAATACTGACACCCCAATGGAGACTGAGCATGTGAGTGGGGCAAGGGGAAAGGAAATAGGAGCAAGAACTGGGGGATAAAAGTAATTTATAGAAGTCTAAATACAGGCATGTACCTAGGTGAATATATAAAATGACAATGAGGAATTAGATTTATGTGCATAGATTTATAGGGTTAGTATTAAGATAGCAGATGGGCATTGAAACTCCATTCATGTGCTTCCTTAATGTAAGAACACTGTTCTATTAAATTGGCATTCCATGAGGCGCACTTTTCTGACTCAATCACTAAAGACACATGTGTGGTGCCCTGCTATCAAAATATGCAGCATCTGGGGTCTTAACAGCTTGAAAGCAAACAAAAGGCCACCTAGCTCAAAAGCAACAAAGCCTGCATGGAATAAGCACATCAACATGTGTGACCACAAGATGTTAAAGATATCTGAGATCAGGCTTCAATATCTAAAAATCATATAATTGCATGTCCTCCTTCCTGATATGATCACTGAAGACAAATGTGTGCATAATCAAATATGTTGAAGAAAGGTTATGGTGTCTGGCCATCAAAAGATACAGTGTCTGGGGTCTTAAAGGCTTGAAAGTAAATAAGCAGTCATCTAGCTCAGAAGCAACAAAGCCCACATGGTAGAAGCACACCAGTCCATGTGATGTCGATATGTCAGAGGGATAGGGTGTCAGGCAACAAAGAACTAATCATTATAAATTATATCATTATAAATGAAGGAGAGTACAGATTGGGGCTGCAACGCTCATCAATAGGTAAAGCCCCTTTGAGAGCGGTTGTAGGGAGGAGACAAGCCAATTGTGTTAGTCCAGGTAGACTAGAGGAACAAATTCAAGGACACGCATATAGGTATAAGGAAAGGGTTTATATACAAAAGAAACGTGACCCTAAGAAGGCATCCCAATCCAGTCCAGTGCAAAGTCTCCCCATGGCTCCTCGCTTCCAGGGCTCAGGGCCATCAACAGCATGCCACTCCAGCTTCAGAGGTCTGTCTTCATCAGGGCTAAGCCGTGTGGTTTCTCCACCGGCTACTCCAGCCTCTCAGCGGCCGCCATTCTGTTTTGCCTGTGGTTAATCATCTCTGAAACTAACTCCCAACAAGGGAGGGAAATATCGCGAGATTTCCCTGAAGTCTCAGGTGAAAGCCATACCCAGATAGAGGCCTCATCCACTACTCAATGGCTATCTCCAGATTAACAGGCTAGACTCCACCCCTACATTTCAATTATAAAATTAACATAAGCACATGACTGCCACACCAATCAAGATACCTTGATCATTATGAGCTAATACCTTGATTATTTTATCTTACTATGGATTGTATCTTAAGAAAAGTTTTGTTGGAGATTAGGTTTTAAAACCAAGGTTTTTGTGAATTTCTTTTTATTTTTTGTAGAGCTGGGTTTCTTTTAATGTGTTGTTTGACTTATTCCTTGTCTAGGAAAACCTTTTTTTCTCTGGCTAGAGATAGATTGGTTGAGATAGGTTGGATGAGAGATAGGTTGGCTAGCTAGACAATTCATGAGTTGGCACGATATTCCTCTTGCTCCTCTTTTGCATGGCATTTTCTGAAACATATTCTTTTCTGAGTATCTTTATATGTGCCTGCCTCCTACCCCCCCCCCCATCATTTTTTAAATTTTATCCATTTCCTCAGTGTCAGATATTTTAACAATTATATGCCTTGGAGAATTCTTCCTGGAGTTCAGTGTAGTTGATGTCTTCTCATTATTTGAATGGTTACCTGATTCTCATTCATTAAGTCGGAGAAGTTTTCTTCCATAAATTCTATCATTATTTTTGTAGTTAACATCTTTGTTGTGTCTTGTCCTTGTATTCCAATAATTAAAATGCTTTTACTCATCATAGCACTGGACATTAATCTCAAGTATTCTTTAGCTTCTTGGATCATCTTGTCTGATTACCTTTCCCATCTGTCTGATTGTTCTCGAGCTTGCTCATCCAGTTCTGTGCTTCTTCTAGTCTTTTTATGAGGTCTGTTAACTTATTCTTAGTTTCTGTTACCTCTCACCTTACTTCTTGTATTTCCCTTTGGTGAATTGCTTTACCGATTGTTTCATTCTTTTCTTTATTGCTTCCATCAGTTCCTATAGGACTCCATGCAGCATTCTATAGATTTCTTTCTTTGCTAGATCCATTTCTGCTTCTTTTGTGCATGATGTTAGGTTCAGGACTCCTTCCAGCATTGTTTATTTTTTTTTTCTGTTTATGCAGAGGTTTTTGAAGAAGACTGCTGTCTGCATGCTGTTTTAGAAGCTTGCCACAAATTTTTCATAAATCAAAGAATCTTGGACTTCTCTTTGGGAAACTGGTAGGCATACTTCTGGGAACTGCTGGTAGCCAATGGTGTGAAAGGTTTGGCTACCACTTTATCTCATAGGGGTTTCACACTCTACTTGCCCCCCTGTGGTTCCCTATTTTAGAGGGAAAATTAGAGAGCCCTGCCTGGAACATGGACTGGTTATTAGCTGCAAGGGTGGTATTCTGTAGCCTGGTTGGGAGAAGGGATGCAATGGTTTGGTGATCCAAGATGGCTGGAGACCCTTGAAGGTGAGTAGAGGCCAGCAGTGGCATGAAGAACACAGGAAAGGGCAAGGTGGACTGACCATGCAGCCATGAATTCAGCCTGAGCCAGTAGGAAATCTATGGAGCTAGCACTGGTCGACTGGTTAGCTGTGAATCTAGTGCCAGTTGGTGGGGGTGAGTTTGGAACCAGACAGTCCCTCTTGAAGCATTCTCAGGGATGGAACTGCTTGGTACCAGGGTTGGGATGCTGGAGTGGGCCTGATAAGGAGCCACAGGGCCAGGGGTGGCCCTACAAGAGTGGTGCTGGTCTAGGAGTGGCTTGGTGAAGGAGCTGTTTGGCGGGACACAGCATGGCATGGAAGCAGTGGGCCAAGAAGAGTGAAAAAATTGAGGTCAACCAAGCAGGGGAGCCATGTGTCTGTTGCCAGCCTTATGAAGGTGCTACAATGCCAGGAATGGCCTAGTAAAGGCGGCACGTCTTAGAGCAGCCTGGTGTGGAAGTTCCAAAGACAGGGAAATCCAGGACAGAACTGTTGGATCAAAGTTGACCTAGTCAGGGAGCCCAGGAGCCAGGGCACAGCTGGAGGTACGAATCTGGATTGGACCACCGGGACAGTTTAGAGGCCAGGCTGGACCTTTGGGAGAGCCGTGGCTCCTGGTGAGTCCAATTGAGGGAGATGAAAGTCTGGCAGTGGCTTGGCAGTGGAACTGTGAATCCAAAGTGGTTGAGTAGGGGGCCATGGAGCTGGTGTGGGGCTGTAGGAGAGTCACAGCTCTGGGAGGGGCCGAAAGGGGAAGCTGCACCTCTGTGGCAGACCTGCAGTAGAGCCATGAAGTCAGGGGCAGCAATGATAGAAAGGGACGCGTGCTCAAACTGATCTGGTTCTGGCCTCAGCACCAAGCAATGCAGTCAGCCTCAATGGAGGGCTCCAGCGTCTGGGATAGGTACCACAGTGGATGACATTCAGATGTCTCAAGTTCATTTGTGCCTGTGGAAACCACATTCAGATAATTGGAGGGCTCCAGCCATGGTGGCACAGGCCACAGTCCAAAGATGAGTGAGTCTCTGGGAGTGTGGGAGCATGAGGCTCTGGGGGAGAGATATAAAGGGCTCTGCTAACAGTTGGAAGCACCATGGTGGTTGCTGGGGAAGCCCACGCTGCTGAGTCAGATGAGATTTCCAGGTGTGGAATTGGAAAGCCCCATGCATATGCTAGGAAGGCTGTGGACATGGTATAAGAAGCTGTGTGCAGACATAGAATAGTCTCAGGAGTACAGGGAGCCACAAACCAACCACAGCGCTATGGGGGTTCGAGCCATGTTTCCAAACAGTATGATGGTCAGGCATGCTCCCAGCATGGTGATTGGGCCCCAGGTGGATGACTGGCAGGTGCTGGTTGCAAAGGGATCTGCAGTGGCATAAGCAAGCTAGGCTGGGGTAGACTTTGAACCTGGATGCAGATCTGGTTGTGGGGGTGGGCTGATCAAAATGAATTCCTGGTGTGTATAAGAGCTCCACGTTGTCATGGTGATTAGCCATTAGACCGGGATCCCTCATTGAGCCTCCTGATCCCCAGACTCACCATTCTCTGCAAAGCTCCCAATGCAAGCTGCTTACCTGGGTGCCCTCTCTCTCTACTGGTTTTTCAGTGAATTGCTTTAAATCTCACTCGTCTTGATTGTACATTGTGCCCATGATGTACTTTGTGTGTAAACTTTTTTAAAAGTGAGTTTTTTTTACCTTGAACATGCATGTTACATATATAATTAGATTGACTCTGTGTTTCTGTGATGGGTAGGTTTGTTATGCCAACATGGCCAGAGAAGATTGGTGGGTCTGTTGTGACGGCACAGCCAATGAACACGTGGGATGAATTGAAGGGCAGATATAGGAGGGGGTTGGCAAGTCCTGCCCTCTCTCTTGTTTCCGGATTTTCAGACCAGAGAGCTTCCTTGTTCGTCCTGTGCCTCGATCTCCAAGCAACACTACCCGTGGGACACCTAATCGTGGACTGTGTTGCTGTGAGTTGAGGATCCTTCAAGCCCTACTTCGCCATGCTCCTGGGATATACATCTCTTGAGCTGGGGACTGTTGAACTCTGCTATCTGGCTGACTGTTGGTGACTGTTGGTGACTGTTGCTCCGCCGTTTGCTGCCTGTAACCAGATAGGCTGGATTGCTCTACAGTGGCCCTTAAGAATTGAAGGACTGCCAGTCTTTTAGTTGCCTCATGCAAGTGAGTTGCACCAAGTAATCGGTATGGCTTTATAGTCAACTTTTTCTCTTTTTATCTTATATATCTTAAGTGAGTTGCACCAAGCAATTTGTATTGTTTATAGTTAACTTTTTCTCTTTTTCTCTTATATATCTTTCTCAATATATAAATATATAAAAAAGGCATTACTAGTGTCCTGAATTTTATTTCTCTAAGAGAATCCTGTCTGACACAATAGGTACCAGGAGTGCTTCTAGAGAAATAATAATCATAAACATGGGTCTCCTTGATTGGTTCTCCAATCTGATTAGTCTTAAAAGCACTGGTGATGCTAATTCTACACCTAAAGACATGGATAATTCTGCCAATCCTATTAGTCCATGGTGTGAAATAGCAAAGCTAATAACTGAAATAGGAGCACCTATGGATGAGGTGCTGATTCCAGGAGAGGCTCTGGGAGAACATATGTTTGATATATTCCAGCAGTTTTGTCAAGATGCCAAGTATAAGGAAGCTGGTTGGCTGGTACTCCTTACAATGGACTATGTGATTAAGGAGAGGGGTTGCCTCATAGCCTCAGAAGCAAGCTTTAAGTGCCAAGTCATAGACTTGAAGACATCGGCCTGTGCTACAAAGGAGAGCCTTCTTGCCTGTAGTAAAAGAGCTGATATTGCTGAGAACCAGGTCCAAAGTCTCATTATGGGAGTGGCTGAACTACAACGTCAGCTGAATGGCAGATCTAGAGCAGTGTCCAAAGCCAAAGTGAGGGCTTTGATAGGAAAAAATTGGGACCCTGAAACATGGGATGGGAATATATGGGCTGATGATCCAGAAGAGGAGAATATAATGCTATCCTTAGAAACAAGTGAACCAGTCCAGTCTATAGATTTAACCCACCCAGCTGAAGATAGTAGTCTATTATCAACAAAACAACCTATGCCTGAGCAGATCAACCAACCTACTCCAGGGAAAACGCCAGGTGGGGCTGCATCTCTGCCATTACCCAAGGGAAATGACTTACAAGATAATGCTGAGAACACCCAGGAAACATCCTCACCATTGATAGTTTCTGCTAGACCTATAACTAAAATTAAGGCAAGGAAAGCTCCTAAGCGTGAGGCCGAGGTGATTACTCAGGAAGAAGTGCACTATACTCACAAAGAACTGCTCGAGTTTTCAAATACATACAAGCAAAAGCCTGGGGAGTATCCCTGGGAATGGTTACTAAGGGTGTGGGATACTGGTGCAAGAAATGTAATGTTACATCAGTCTGAGTTTCTGGATATGGGACCCCTAAGCACAGACTCTTTTTTCAATGTGTCAGCAAGAGAGGCTAAGAGAGGAACCAACTCTATTTGGCTGATTCACTGAGGCATGGGCTGCCAGATGGCCTAGATTAGACCAACTGGAGGTGCCTGACCTACCCTGGTACACTGTAGAAGAAGGCATCCAAAAGCTGAGAGAAATTGGTATGGTGGAATAGATCTATTAGGATATTCCCATAGACCTCATAACGGGGTGTCCTGAGGACATATTGTTCACTACGACCATAAGGAATAAGTCTGTGAGGTGGGCCCAGCATCGTTGAAGACTCCTATACTTGCTTTGTTGTGTGCACCAGGATTAACTGTGGGAACTGCCTTAAGTGAACTCCAACATTTGCCCACGATGGGGCTGATTGGACTCCGTGGTAACAGAGGGTAAGTGTCAGCAGTGAATCAACAGAGACAGGGTGGATGTGGTTATAATAGACAACAAGGCTTTCATGGTAATCAAAGCAACCTGTCTCATGTGGAATTATGGCATTGGCTATTTAGTCATGGTGTCCCGAGGAGTGAAATAGATGGGAAACCTACTAAATATTTACGTGACTTATACATGCAGAAGAATGCCGGATTAGGTGGACAGAGGAATAGGCAGACACGATCACTCAACCAATTCCCAGACCTGAGCCAATTTATAGACCCACAACCACTTGATTGAGGTGAAGGCCGGGTCCCTTGGAAGAAGGACCCTGCCACATTACCGAAGGTTTATGCTGTTAGTCTTTCTTCTAGCCTTCCTCAAAGGGACCTCAGGCCTTTCACAAGAGTGACTGTTCATTGGGGAAAAGGAAATAATCAAACTTTTCG
>PVJH01015453.1:0-53501 GCA_004026705.1 Nesogale talazaci
TTTTTATGAATGGTGAAGATATTTTCCTTTATTGTTTAGCACCAGAGGAAGGACCAGAGCTCAGACTATGTACCACCATCTCCAGTTAGCACTGATGCCCTACAGGCAGGATCAATGTTTTTTGGGGAAGGAGGAAATGCTTCAGACAATTAGTACTTAGGAATGCATTAGCTTATCCCAATTGAGTCATCAATAAAATGGTTAGATGAAAAGGGAAGAGAGAAACTCTACTGCCTCAATTCTATCCTTTTCTTTAAATTCTCATAATGTGTTCTTGTTTTGTTATGGCGATCCTTCAGGTTGACTCAGAAGCATAGCAATCACAATAAAACTTCCCCACAGGGTTTTCTAGGTCCCCCTAATGATGCAGTAGATAAGTGCTAGGCTGTTAACCAAAAGATCAATAATCGGAACTCACCAGCTGCCCCACTGGAGAACAGACTTGACTGTATTATTCAGTCTGGGCCCTAGGAGATCTCAGGAGGCAGTTCTACTCTGCCTGATAGCATCACTTCTTTCTGTTCCTTTGAGATGAACTTGTCACTGAAAACTCCAATTCCATTTCAATTTTACTATGTAGGTTTAAGTGATAAGGAGTCTGGAGGTATATTCCCCCCTTTGGTTTTTAAAGAAACATTTTTTATAAATATAGATATAAATATGAATGTGAATATGAATGTAAACATATCATACTTTTCAGACCATAAGGCACACCTGGCAATAAGACACACCCAATTTTTAGAGCAGGAAAACAAGAAAAAAATAATTCTGAACCAAATAGTACCAGCATACTAAAATGTTCTGGGGTATCACACCTTCAAACCAGAAGATGCACCCTCGTTTTTCCCCCACTTTGGCAGAAAAAGTATGTCTTATGGTCCAAAAAAATTGATAAATATAAATATATTACATGACCTAAGAAATGAAATCAGCAACAATATCCTGTTAAACTCTCCATT
Source organism: Nesogale talazaci (assembly GCA_004026705.1). NCBI lineage: Eukaryota > Metazoa > Chordata > Mammalia > Afrosoricida > Tenrecidae > Nesogale > Nesogale talazaci. Next base: position 960 of record PVJH01015453.1, read on the forward strand.
TGGGGGCTCACCCGCCTCCCACTCCTGTCCCTGACCTCCTAGCAGTCATCAAAATCTTGTCTATTGGTGTATAAACCACATGTCTTCTTTGTTTTTCCTTATAACCATAGTGATATTAAATACTTATCTTCGTAAGATTGATTGAGTTTGTTAGACATAATTTTCTCTGGGTTTGATGCATAAAATTCCATAGTACCAGCCATTTGTTTATTCATTCTTCTATAGTTGGGGTTTTCTTTGTTTCTATGTTTTTGCTATTGTGGAAATTGCTGCAATAAACCTAAGTGTATATTCATCTCTACATTCTTTATTCTTAATTTCTTTAGAGTAGATGGCAGAATCATAAGGTACCTGTATTTGCTTTTCTTTAAGGAAGTGCCATGCTGATTTTCATGCTTGTACAATTTTACAGTCCAACCAGCAATATAAAAATGTTCCCAACTCTCCATATTCCCACCAGTATTTGCTATTTTCTGTTTCATTAAATTTTGTTAAAAGTGTGAAGTGATATCTCATTTTTGTTTTAATTTATATTTTTCTTATTGCTAATAGTAGCAAACATCTCTGTTTTGGGTTGTTGGCCACCTGCATATCTTCTTTGGGAGATTGTCTATTCATGTATGGTGCCCATTTTTATTGGATTGTTTCCATTTTTCTTGTTAAGATTCTGTAGTTTCCTATAGATTTGGTGGATTAGCCCATTATCTGGTGTATTATTACTGAATATTTTTCTCAATCTATGAGTTCTCTGTTGACTTTTTGATGAAGTTGCTTGTTGTACATAAAAGTCATATTTTAATAGGTCCCAGTTCTTAACTTTGTCCTCTATACTGTAGACAGTTTTCATTGTATTCACTCATGTGATTGTGACTTATATTAAGGTCTGTACGTTTGTTCCGATTTATTTTCATTATTGGTATTAAAATAATTGTGTGACTTATATTTAGGTCTTAGAGCCTTCTGGAGTTTGTTTTTGTGTATGGTGTGAGGTATTGGTCTGTTTCATTCTTTTGCATATGAAGATCCAGTTTTTCCAGCACCCTATATCAAAGAGCCTATCTCTTGCCCCTTTAATGTGTTTTAGCTCCTTATCAAAAATCAGGTGTCTATAAGTACTAGGTTGTATGTCTGAGTTTTCAGTTCTAATTCATTGGTCTTCATATCTATTGTTGTACCAGCACTGGATGTTTTGATTACCATGGTGATGCAGTAGGCTTTAAGGTCTCCTGCTTTGTTTTTATTTTTATAGTATTTTATTTTTGCTAGCTTTCTTTCTTTTCTATAGAAAATTGGTAATAAGTTTTTCCAATGCTTTGAAAAAATAATGTGGTGGAATTTGGACTGAAATTGTATTGAATTTTTAAATTGGTAATATTGACATTTTTACAATATTTAGTTTGTCTATCCAGTAACATAGTAACTTATTCCATTTGTGAAAATCCCTTTTGATTTCTTGAAGTGTTTTGTAGTTTTCTTTTTTTTTAGTTTTCTTTATATAAGTTTCTTTAATAATATTTATACATAAATCTTATCTTTTGTATAGCTATTGTGATATTGTTCTTTTAATATAATTTTAAATATTATCCTCATTATACAAAACCTGATTTCTGTATAGCCTGCTATACTGCAAAATTTTTCGATAGTTTAAGCAATTGTTTAATTGAATCTTCAAAGTATCCTATGTATAGTATTATGCCATCTGCAAATAAAGAGATTTTTATTTCCTCTGTGACTTTTGATGTCTTATAGCTTCTAGAACTACTTTAAATAAAAATGGTGATAAAAGGCAACCTTACCTACTTTGCATTAGAAATGGAAATTATTTCAATTTCTCTCCATTGAATTAGATTCAGGTTATTGGCTTCACATATAAGGATGCAATTATGTTTATTAATGTCCCTTCTACAACTATTTTTGAGTGTTTCTAATATTAGAAAAACAATCAATGTAATTAATCACACAAATAAGCATGTGTTTATTTAAATCGATGCAGAAAAGACATTTGATATAATTCAGTAATCATCCCTGATAGAAACACTCAAAAATTCAACTAAGCATAAAAAAGCACATCGTAATCTAGTGTAATCCATACGATGTGCTTTTTTATGCTTAGTTGAATTTTTTCAGCTAGAATTATAGTGAAGATCTTAGAATTTATTTTCATTAGAAATATTAGTCTGTAATTTTCCATTTGGGTAATATCTTCCTGATTTAGGTATCAGAGTTATTGTTTCTTTATAAAAAGAATATATTAGTAGTGTGCTGTCAATTTGTATATTGGAAAATAGTTAATATACAATTTGTACTATGTCTTCTCTAAATTCTATCTGAATGTTTGATAGAAATATCCAGTGAAATTGTCTGGCCCCAGACTTTTTGATGTTTGAGTTTGCTTGTTTTTTTATAATTAGACCTATTACTTTTTGATGTTTGATTTTGCTTGTTTTTTTATAATTAGACCTATTGCTTCTCATGTTAGCTTCTTAATATTTTCTACATCATTCTGTAATAATTCAGGTAAATAATGCATCTCTAGATATTTATTCATTTATTTCTGATTTGCAAATATTTTGGAGTACAATTTTCATAAAATTGTGATTGTATTTTTAATATTATTGGGTTCTGTTGCAGTGTCATCTGTCTCATTTCTTATCTGTAGAATTAGTTTTTTCTCATTCTTGTCCTTTGTTAGGTTTACCAGTGGTATATTAATTTTGTTAAATTTTCAAAGAACCAACTTCTTGCCTTATTAAGTTTTTCTATAGTTTTTTAAATCTTTCTGGTTTAGTTATTTCTAGTTGCTTCAGCTTTAGTTAACAATAATTATTGAAGTCTCCAAGTATTAATGTCTTATTATCTATTTGTCTCTTCATTTCTATAAAGATTTGATTAATGTATTTTGATAGTCTTTCATTTGGTGCCTACCTATTAATTGTGGCTATGGTTTCTTGTTCAGTTAAAGCTTTCACAATCATACAGTTACCGTCTTTGCTTCTCATTATGTCATTAACTTTGATGTCTATTTTGTCAGGGATTAATATTCCTACTACCTCAGCTTCTTCTTGACTGCTGTGAGTTTAATATTTTTTCCATCCTTTGATATTTTAATGTTTATTTTTATTTAAGGTATATTTCTTATAGCTGTATATTAAAGCTGGTTTTGCTATTCATTCTATTCATCTTTTAACTAGTGAATTTAGTCTATTTACATTAAGTGTTATTATTGATAAATATATTATTGCTGATGATCTTTCATTATATGTTTTTCTATGATGTTATTGATTTTAATTTTCATGATGATTTTTCATATTCTGTTCCTTTTGTTTTTTGTTATCTTATTACTATCATCATTTTTTGTTTATATCTTGTCTTGTTTATATGGTTTTCATCTTTTATGTTTTATTGGTGCTTTTTTTTTCTTAAAAATCATTTTATTGGGGACTCATACAGCTCCAATCATAATGTATACATACATACATACATTGTGTCAGTAGTTACATCTTTTCTGGGGTGGGGTGGGGTTCTTTTTTTTTTTTTTTAATTTGGGAGAAGTTAACCAGTTTTATAGGGCAAGCAAGCTTGTGCAATTACTATATCGAGATCTTCAAAATTAACAAGTGAATGGCAGCACAGCTGCAAGTCAGGCTTCAAAGGCCAGGGCTGTTTACAGTTACAAAGGCGACAAACTACAAACCTCAGGCAACAAACTGCAACAGAGTTCAGGCATATCCGGCCTGTAGCCAGGTCAAGCATGTCCAGACTGGATGGTTCCTGACAGGTCCTCCTTTTTTATTTTTTCAAGTAATATCCTCCCGGGAACTCCGCCTGTCTTAGGTTGTCAGGATGGTGCTAACTTTGTGCAGGTTTGTGTGTGTGTGGTTTTTCTTCTAATTTCAAAATAGTTTACTGTATTTTGTGAAGGATTCTATATTTTCTCCAAGTAAGTATTTACTATTTGGCCTTTTCCATCCCCTTTATTTATATATTTGCTTATTTTTATCTTCATAGCAGAATGTAGTCCATGATTTCCTATTTTAATTTATTTAGTTCCATCTCACTTTGAGAATGGCTTCAGTAGTATGTTTTTTCAATGATAATTTCATTTCTAATAATTTTAGGTTGTTATCTGTTATTATAGATTTTGTGTCCGTAGTGTTCTTTTAGTGTGTTTTGGTAAAGAATTCCATTTGTTTCTAAATTCTTTGTTATTCTTTGTCTGTAAATATTTTTATTTCTCCCTCATACCTGCGGGACAATTTTGTTAGAAATAGGATTCTTAGTCGGAATTTTTTTTCTTTCAGTATTTTGCCTATGTCATTCCACTGATTTCTTGCCTAAATGATTTCAGTGGAAAGATCTGTAATTCTGATTGCTTAACCTTCATAAGCAATTGCTTTTTTTTCCTCATGCAATTTTCAGGATTATCTCCTTTTCATTAATATTGAAAAGTTTGATTGGTATGTGTAAAGATGAATTCTTTTATAGGTCAATTCTGCTTGGAATTCTATGGACTTCCCATATAGTTATTCTATGTTCTGCCATAATAGCTCATCAACTATTGTCACAGTAGTTGTTATTTCTTTTGTTTGGGGGCATTTATTATGTGTATTCTGGTGTTCCAAAGTATTCTAAGATTATCTTCAGATTTTTTTTCTTTTTGTCATTTTATCACCAATTTTCTTGTATTTTTTTTTTCCAGAGAAGTTCACCCTCAAGAGCATTGATTCTTGATTCCAATAGTTATATCCTACAGTTTTGTTCTTTCCCAGGATGGTCGATTTCTAATATTTTGGTGTCTGCCCTTTGTATTTCTGTTGAAATTGTTGTATCGTTTCTATAATTTCTTTCATTTTGTCAGTGCACATCTGGATTCTTGAATTATAGTATGGAAACCATTGCTGTCATCTCCATCTTGGGAAGATCAGTGGACCTCTCCCGGCCAGGAGCTGCCACAGATCCACATCTGTGTGTGTTGTAGTTACTTGGGCTTTGCTGTCTCTCCAAAAAAGTGTGATTATTAGTTCATTTGCTGCTTAGGATTGACTCTTAATACAGAGCTATCCTCACCCACCTACTGCTGAACATGAGCAGTCATGGGTGGGTAGGCAATTCTGCACCAGCCAAGGCTCAACCAGGGCCAAAGTTATCATGCAATTAAATATGGACTTGGGGTTCCATCAAAGTTGGGGTCTTGAGACTTTTTCCCAAGTTGCCACGGAGTACCTGGAAATTATTGATCAAACCAGCAGATTGAAAGGAGGGAGGCAATGAGAGCATTCATCAAAACCATCTCTGGCTGTGGGGTGTCGTAAGTTTGAGCCCAATTACTATTTAGCTGTAAGCCTACAGGCAAGTATATGATGGTACCTTGAGCTGTAGGCCCTGGGGGAAACACCCATCCACCATTAAGTCAACTGTCTCCCCGCTTATGTACCCTCTTGATTCAGCACCCACTGGAAGATGACTAGTCCTCTCATTTCTCCAGGAAAACTACCACAAATCCAATCCCCACCAGGCCCAGTCAGACACTGGGAGACAGTTCAGTGCATACCCAAGTCTCCCCAATTTGACTTGCAATGAGCAAGTCGGGGCCTTTCCAATCCCATGGCTCAGACGACTGTGTCTCCTCCCTGTCAAGTTCCCACTCAGTGTCTTCCCACGCTGGGAGAGTTGAGTTGATTCATGTGGCAAGAGATGAGGAGAGCACTTCATGCTCACCAGCCAGTACCCAGTCTGCCAGGCCAGACAGAAGCCAAGACTTTTTTACCTTCCTTTTTCTGGGTTTCTTTTGTCATTTTCTCCAGCATTACCTTCCTTAATTGTTCACTTTTCTCATAGCAAGGTCTATAATTCGGGTTACTACAATCTTTCTGCCACTCCAACAGTTTTTGTTGAGAAAGATTAAAAACAACTCTGTTTAAGTGGCCAAGTTGTTTCCTTGGCTATGTCGCATTACCAGGAATCAGAATTATCTATTGCACCCAACAATCTATAGGAAAACAGAGCAGCAACTCTTCCTCCTGTTGTGCTGCTCATGTGGTTTGAACAGCCAACCTTTAATTACTTGCTATCACTTTGAAGAAGAGCCCAGGTGGTGTAGTGAGTAAGACATTGGGCTGCTAACCACAAAGTTAGACGCTTGAAACTTCTGCCTGCTCCTTGGGAGAAACATGGGACGTTTTACTGCTGTTAAGAGAATAGTTTTAGAAACCCACACAGCCAGTTCTACCCTGTTCTATCAGGTGGCTATGAGTTAGAACTGATAGTAAGTTTGGTTTGGGGTTAATTTCTTGAAGAATGTGATTTTCAACAAGTTTTCATTTCCCCCCACTTTCCTTACAATGTCTTCTTATTGGGACTGAGGTGCAATTTCTTTCCTTCAAACAAAAAATGACTTTTTGTTTCCTCTTTGTAACTTAGAGAATAAAGAAGTGAGCTATTGTACAATACCTCTGCAGAGAACGGCCACAGTGGAAGACTGTGAGAGATCTTAGAAATCAAGGAACCCACTGCCGTTGAGCACATTGATTCACAGAGTAGAACTGTTGCACTGCGTTTAGGGGGCTGTAGTCTTTACGGCAGTCAATTGTCCCATCTTTCTGCTGCAACGCTGCTGGGTCACCTGAACTCTTAGGTTGTTAGTTGATCACAAACTGTGCCAACCAGACATCTACATGGAAAATAGACCTAGTTAAACGTAAAGGAAGCCTAAAAATGTATTTTACTGAAAAGTAGCCTAAGGTGGCAGGACATGGCAAAGGCAGGGTTGATGGGCCTGGGTTTATGGGTGGGCTTATGTGACCGGTGTTAGGGAGACAGAACTAGGACAGCTTTTTGTAATTATATAAATATGCAAGACTAACAAAACAATCAAGAAGATAAAGAGCATTCAGCCTCAAATTCCTATGACCTTGGAATTTAATGTGTGTGCTCCAAGACTGAGAAAGATAATTAAGAGGTAAATGTCCATATCCAAGTCTACATTTTGCTTTTAAAAATCCATTTTTATTTCAGTGAAAGTAATAAGTGCTCTTGATCAACATGAAAAATTTAATTGGTAAAGTGGTAATGTTGCGAAAGCCAGAAATCCTCATCTACATATTGACAAGGAATATTTGGAAAAGAAAGTGTACGATGAAGGGATATTTTTGCATATTTTTACTCACCTTTCAGCATAACCAGATGAACACATTTCCACCAATGCTTTCCAAGACCATTCTGTGGGGACTCCTGCAGTCCTGCGTCTGCAACACTGACCTCTGCGCCCTCTCTGGCAGGAGAGAGTGAATCACCTGCCTTGAGGGATAAGCAGTAAAAACAACAGCTAATCCTTGTAGAGTGTTGCTTTGTGTGAGAAGCCTATCAGGGACTTCTAATGTGCAATTAGCTCTTTGATAACTTTCCTAACAACTCACTGCAAGGCGTACCTGTATTACGCCTTTTACATCTTAAGAAATGAGCCCTAGTTATCATAGGTGGCTCATACAATTACTGAATTCCAGGTTTGGGATTCAAACAAAGGCATGTTGACTTAGCGATCAGAACCTTTCCTTCTATAGTATGCTGCTTTTGAAATTTGTCCTATCGATGTTACAAACAGCATGTTCAGCTGGTAAGTGAAAGGCTGAATGTTCTAACCCACCCAGAACTACCTCTGAAGAAATCTCAATGAGTTGGAGTTGATCAACAGAACCTGCTTTTTCTTTTTATTTGCACAGCAATATGCTTCCAAATGTAAATAATAATGAAGATTATTTTTCCTGATCCAGCTGATTTGGTCTCTCTCAGTGCTGCTTGGTGAAATCAGTATTTAAACAATGTATTGCGCTGACAGTTGAGAGATGCTCTCAGGTTGGTTTCTGCCCCTAGCAACCCTAGATAAAACAACAAAACACCTCTTGGGCCTGTGTCATTCTTACAGCCATTTTTATGTTTGAGCCCATTGTTACAGCCCCTGTTAATCCACCTTGGTAACGGTCTTCCTCTTTTTCATTGGTCAATACTTCCAATAATATGTCCAAAACACGTGAGAGAAGATCTCACCATGCTCCCTTCTAAGGGACACACACTCTCTAGGTTCTTGAAGACAGAGTTGTTTATTCTTCTGACATTTCACAGTGTCTTCAATATCCTTTAGCAATACCTACGTTCAATTGGATCAATTCTTCCCAGTCTTCGTTTTTCATTATTCAGCTTTTGTATGCCTACGAATCCTTTAAAAATACCTTGTCTTGGGTCAGGTTCATTTTAGTCCTCAAAGTGACATCTTTATCCTTTAACACTTTGAAACATGAGCATTAATTGTGGACACCGCTAAAATGAATTCTTTGACAATTAACCTTTTCTCCACTTCTCATGATGTTGTCTATTGGTCTAGTTTTAAGGATTTTTGTTTGTACTACATTATGTTATAATTTATTACATGTCATAGTAATGGCTGTAGTCTTTTATTTTCATCAGTGTGCCAACTTCTCTTTGCTTTCAGCAAGCAAAGTTGTATCATCTGCATATGATGTTCATTTGGGGGTGGGGCATCACTGCTCTCTGGTGGTGGGAGTAGGAGGTCCAGCCCCACTGCTGGAATTGAACCTCCATCCCAGTGGGCTGCAGTCCTGCACACAACCACTATGCCACCGGGGTTCAGCCCCATATGAGGTTCATTAATGAACATTTCTCCACTCTTGATATGCCATTCTCTTGTATATACTCCACCTTTTTTTAATTATTTGCTGATCAAATAATTGACTGAATTGAAGTATGACAAAAGAATACAGTTTTACACACAACTTTCCTGGTTTTAAATCACGCAGTACCCTGGTCTGTTCAAATGACTGGTTCTTTGTCTATGTTCAAGTACTGAATAAATGCTCTGAAATCCCCTTTTATTTCTACTGTTCTCCACTGTTTGCATGATCCACACAGTCTAATGCTATTTTGTAGTCAATAGAATACAAATAACCCTATGTGGAGCACCTTTTGTTTTCAACTACACACAGGGTGTTGTCTCTCCCCCACCTGTCCAGGCCCCCTAGAGCAAGTTGGAAGGGAATCAGGTGAACATTAGCCACCCATGAAGACCCCTGAACTGGGCATGCTCAAATTTAGGTACCAAGCCAGGTGGACAGTACACCTGAGTGGCCCAAACTAGGGCCAGGTTCCTGACCCCACCCAGGTGGGCTTCATTTAGCTAATGGACTCAACCAATACCTTCAATCACGCCTCCCCAGCCAGCGGTTTGAAATACCCTGTTGGCACAAAGGCTGTACCTTTTTACCCTGCTCCTATGCGCACTTGTGTAGGGCTGGGCACCTCTATGACTAAGGTTGCTCGTGTCCAGTTTTGACCTGCATGGGTAATGTGCGGTTTGGCACACTTCCCTGAAATAGCGTGTACACTTTTGAGACTGGAAAACCGAAGCTTCTCCTTTCCTTCATAAAAACCCATTTAGATCACAAGTGAGCTTCAGCATGAATTCTTTCACGTGCAAAGCCAAGAACCCCACTATTACCCACTCGAGGAACCTCACATATCTAATATCAGCACTAACATGCCTCATTTAACTCTTACGAATCCATCTTGACTTTCTGGTTAGTCAAACTTTTTGCAAGCTTTTTGTAATACTTTGCAAGCTTTTTTCAGCAAAAGTTTACTTGTGTAATGTCTCTGCTTGGGCCCCTCGACTCACTTTGATTCACGATATAGAGTTTCTCCATGGTCTATTGCCACAGATGTTGTTGATTTAATGGACATGCATTCTATCTGGTGAAATACACAAGTGTACTTGTGTTTACATTGTTGGAAAAAGGTATTTGTGGAGGAGTCATTGGTCTTGTTACATTTTATCATGTGATCTCCAGTTTCATTTCTATCACAAGGACATATGTTCAATTTTCTGTGTTGGCAACATTCACATTCCAATCACCCATAACTATCAATTTATCTTTATGGGATGTCTGAAAAATTTCAGATTTCAGAGGATGCTGGGAGAATTTTTCAGTTTCTTCATCATTGGTTTTAGTGGTTGGTGTGTAAACTTGAGTAGCAATCCTATTCAGGTGTCTTCTTTGTAGGCATATAGATGCTAGCCTACAACAGACAGTATTGTACTTCGATTGATCTTGACTGTACCCTTGGATGATGACTGTTATATCATTTCTATTCAATGTGTCGTGTCTCACATAGTCAACTGCATGGTTGTGCGATTCAAAATAACCAATACCAATCCATTTCAGCTCACTAACACCAAGAACATAGATTTGTGTGCATTCTATTTTTTATGAGCTCCAATTTTGCACTTTGAGTTGGGTCCTATCAGCGAAGGAAGACCCTGAAAGCTAGGTTCCATCCTCTCACGGAAGTTGACTCTACTTTTAGGAGGCAGCGCGCTGTGTCACTTTTACTTGGAATGCCTTTCAAGGACTCAACTCCTGACACTCTCCAAGCATTCCACTTCTAGTCCTAAGGTTCTCAGGGCTAATCCCTCAGTAGAGGAAACTTATCCAATATCACAGCAACACGTAAGCCTTCACAAACTGACAGAGGAATGGTGAACTTTATTGAGCAGAAATATCAGTAACATATTTTATTAAAATAAGTGCCACATTTTGCTTAAAATGTGTTTGTAGTTTGGGTTCACCATACAATTTTTATAAATTAAAATAAGTGGCTTCTCTATTTCCCTGGCTCAATATACAGTCCTGTGGATTTTACTAAATTTATCAGGTAGGGAAGAAAATAGAGTAGAAAAACCACTTACCACTTTGATCTGGGTGTCAATGGCAAGTATACAGTCCTGTGGATTTTACTAAATTTATCAGGTAGGGAAGAAAATAGAGTAGAAAAACCACTTACCACTCTGATCTGGGTGTCAATGGCAAGTAGGGAGAGTAGAGACAGGTCTTTATACTGTCAACCCCTCCATACTATTACACGGTAGCAGAGACAATTTGGGCTGGATGAGCAAGAGATTTAAGGGAAAATGAGCAACACAGTTTCCTCTTTACTACTGCAGGATTTCATCTTTGTGAGGGCTTTAGCCAAGTTCAAAGGCCGTTGTTCTGCTTTTGATAGACAGTAAAATGCTATGATAATTATCATAGTTGTTTTTCTTCCCTTTTGGCTTATGATGTATCTGTGTTAAATATTCTGAAAATAAATATTAATAGAGAAGTAGAACAAATATTTAGTGGCAGACCTGATTGATAATGTCTTTGCATGTGAACAACGCTCACAATGGTCTGTTTGGGGGCTGAAGGGGATTATTTGTTTGTACTTCTTATAATTAGTAATATGTCCTATAGATAATGTTGCTGATGTTATCATTCTAAGATGTTCACTTACAGATGTTCCTTTTTGTGATTTATTGTTCCAAAAACTGTCAGATAGGATTAGTTTTCTAAATTAAATCAGGGACTTGAGTTAGAAACAGACCCAGATACTAGTCTGACTACTTTGCTAAAGTGAATAGGCTGATTTAGGAATCAATGAGACATTACTATGAAATATATGAAGAAGAAAAAAGAACCACACAGGCACACCTCTCTAATTTTTTTGACCAAGGACACCCTTCCATGGATAATGCAAAGAATCCAGAGACTTCTACAAGTGGAATTATTGACACAATTGACAAAATGCCAAAGTCATCCAACTTTGTTTCCTTAACAGAGTAAAGCTGTATTATTTGTATATATTTTAATGTGCATGCATTTGTACTAGGAGCTCTGATGGTGTCCTCACTTCTCACTGAAAGATTGGCTATTCAAACCCACCAGCTGCTCTGCAGGGGATAGGTTTAGCCATGGGCTTCCTTAGAGATGACCACTTTGGAAACCCTTTGGGACAATTCTCCAACCTGTAAGGTTGCTGTGCATAAGAATTCAATGTGATAACAATGGCTATATGTATATTAGAATGTACCTACAAGTGAAGAGGTCAAATGCACTGGGTAAATTTACAGTGTAAGACCTCTTTGAGGTGTTGAAAACAAAGATGTTACTTTGAATACTGGGGTGGGCCTGACATAGCATTTTCAATCATTTCATATGCATGTGGAAGCTGGACATTGACTAAGTATGAAAGAAGAAAATTTGATGCCTTTGAGTTATAGTGCTGGTGATGAATCTTGAAAGGATTATGGACTGCCAATAGAACCAACAAATATGTCTTGGAAATACAGGCAGACTGATCCTTAGTGTCCAAGGTGGCTAGACTTGTATCATATACTGTGGGCATGCTATCTGGAGATGTCAGTCCCTGGCAATGGACATCCTGCTTGGTAATGAAGAGGGATGGCAAAAGGGAGGAATAACCTTGACAAGATAGAGTGACATCATAGCACCATGCAACAGCAGGTTTAAATAAAAGAACAATTGTGAGGATTGTACAGGTTTGGGCACTCTTTTGTTTTTTTGGCTACAATCTGTATGGATCAGATCTGACTTGATAGAACCTAACAACCAAAACCAAAACATAAGCTTACGTATAATGTTTCCAGCTCCTCTAAAAGAAAAAAAAAAACTAGAGTTAAAAAGGGACTGTCAATAAAAGGCAAAAGAGAGAGAGAGAGAGAGAGAGAGAGAGAGAGAGGTAGAGAGCAATGTCAGAATCAACTGATGACAGAATAATAAAAATGGAACCCTATTAAAAATTGAGGTACACCTGTAGTTATTGCCCATCTTAATGCCCACGAGTTTTATGTTCAATTAATTATGCCATAAGGTATCTATGTAATCAGATTAACTAGTCTTTCTGAAGGTTGGCTTCATAGGCAGTAGATAGTTCTTGAATTCTGCTTCTAACCACAGGAGCATCAGTTCAGAGCTTCCAAGAGCTCTGTGGAAATAAGATATGACAGTCTGCTTCTGGAGCAATTGTTGTTGGGTCTCATCAAGTTAGTTCCTACCCATAGCAACCAACAGAATCATCTACTTGCTCAAATGTCTTGACATAGTCAGTAAAACACAAGCAAACATCTTTCCAGTAGACTTTGCTTTCAGCTAACATCCATCTGACATCAGCCATGATATGCCTTGTTCCATGGCCTCTTCTGAATCATGCCTGAACCTCTGACAGCAGTCGGGCATTGTATTGCTGCAACTATTGTTGGGTGATCAGCAAAAAAAAATTTACTTGCATGTAATATCAGTGATACTGTTCTTTAATTTTTGAGAATTCTGTTGGATCACCTTTCATTGGAATGGGTACAAATATGGTTCTCTTTCAGTCACTTGGCCAAGTAATTGTCTTCCAAATTTCCTGGTATGGAGGAGTGGGTGATTCCAGTGGTTCATCAGCTTGTTGAAACATTTCAGTTGGTACTCTATCAATTAATTTCAGTACCAGTGGTTCTTGCTCATATGGTACCTCCCAAAATAGTGAATGCAATCTAATCATTTTGGGTAAAATAGCTACACTTTTTCCATCTTCTTTTGATGCTTCCTAGATCACTCAATATTTTGTCCATAGACTCTTTCAAAATGCAACTTTCCTAACATTCTCAGTTTAAGGTATGATGAGAATGTTCTTCCCTAATTCTAGGTCTTTGAACATTTCATCATAATATTTGATGTTGTCTTCTTGAGATGCTCTTTGAAATTCTCTATTCAACTCTTTGACTTCATAATTTCTTCCATTTGCTTTAGTTACTTCATGATTAAGAGCAAGTTTCAGAGCCTTTTCTAACCTCCACTTTGATGCTTTCTTTTCTTTAACTGTCTTCTTAATGGCACTTTGCTTTCTTCATGAACGATGCTATTGTTATCTTCCCACAGCTCATCAAATGTTCTGTCATTAATGTTCCCAGTACCAAATCTCTTCTTGCGATATTCTCAAGAATTCAAGTAGGATAGATTTAAGGTTGTATTGGGGCTATCATGAAAATGTTTTTATTTCTCCAGGTTTATTCTAAGATTATGTATGAGCAGTTCAGGGCATGTTCCAAAGTCAGACCCTGACAAGTGTTAGCTGCTAATATTGAGCTTCTCCATCAACTCTTTCCACAAATGTAGTCTTTTTTTCTGTGTATTCCATCTGGAGAAGCTTATGTGTATACTTACTTTTTATGTTGTTGAAAAAAAGTATTTGCTGTAAGCAAGGCATTCATTTTGCAGAATTCTATCATGAGATCTCCAGCTTCATTTCTATCACCAAGCACATATTTCCCAACTACAGTTCCTTCCAGTTTGCAACTTTTGTATTTCAACACAGCTAACTATCGATGCATCTTGATGTCATATTTGATTAACTGTCAATGGAAGTTGGTAGAAATCTTTAATTTCTTCATCACTAGTTTTTGTAGTTGGTGTATAAATTTGAATGATAGTTTAATTGATTAGATTTCCTTGAAGGAAGGTCGATATAATCCAATTATAGATAGGATCATACTTCATTAATGATTTTTCAATGTCTTTTATGACAATGAATGCCATACCATTCCTCTTGATTTTGTTATTCCTAGCACAGTAAATCATATGATTTTCTGAATCAAAATGGCCTGTACCAGTCTATTCCAGATTATTAGTGCCATCTTCATGCATTTAATTTAATTTTTAAACACTTGCAATTTTCCTAAATTCATTCATTGCATATTCTAAATTCTGATCACTAGCCAATTTTGCAGCTGTTTTTCCTTTTTTTTTCTCACACCTTGAGTTGTGCTCCATCAGCAAAGGAGATTCCCCAAACATCAATCTCACAGGCTTTACACAATTCATGTCACCATAGTCAACTCTAAGAAATCAATTCCCCTTCATGTCATCTTTTGAGTACCTTCTGACGAGAGGGGCCCATCTGCTGGCATTATCACCAACCATGTTATCACCCCGTTCATCTGGCCTTCAGTATCTCACAATATTTCAAAATATGCATAAATTTTTCAGCAGTTCATACCTCTGAAATGAGGAGCTGAGTCATTCTTAGCTGTCTGTCCTTAATCTTGATGCTTTAGTGAAACCTGTTCCCTTTGGGAAACCCTGCAGGCATTTGATATCAATGAATTAGCTTCCAACATCACAGTAGCACAGACTTTCAGGCATGTGGTAGTGGGAGAGATTACAACTTTGAAAGTACTATGGGATAATTCAACTCAGACTAACAAGATCACAAGGAGTGCAATCAATCAGATGGCAACTTGTTTGATTTTAAATTTTCTTCTAGCTACAATGGGGAACCTGGTGGTATAATGGTTAAGCATTGAACTGTGACCAGCAAGGCCAGCAGTTTAAAACCACCAGCAACACCATGAGAGAAAGACAGGGTTTTCTACTCCCGTAAGCAGTTCCAGTCTTGAGAATCCATAGGAGGTCACTCCACAGGGAAAGAGGGACCGGCCTTCAACCTGCTGCTCCAAAACATGCATGCAATATACTGGCATGAAGCAGGGAACCAGTCAAAAGGTCGAGAGTCTGGCTCCAATCCCAAGTATGTGGACAGGCCCCCAATCCCAGAAGAACTACCTCAGAGCACAGCACTGAAGCTACAGCTCAGGAAGAAGGTCATATTTGATCAGAAGAGAGAGTGGAACACATTCTGGTCCACCAAGCCCTGAGGATGATATTCCTGCTCAGAGCAGCCAATGCACAGAGAGGACCATAGGGCTTGCCCCACAGTAGACACAACATCCCTGACTGATGCATAGCCCTACAGGGGACAACACTGGAGACACAGTGCGTTGTGGTAGGGCCCACCACACCAAGGCGAAGCACTAAGGGTGTACAACAGAACAGCAAGGGGAGCAGAGCAACGAAGTACCCAGGGAATACCAAAAATAGACTTTAAGGCTAGGACATGGCACCCCATCAGACCTAAAGGTCAACAAACAGACCTTGAATTATTTATACGCTTTTCTTTTTTCCCCCCTCATTGGTTTGTTGTTGTTGTTTTGTTTGCTTTGTGGCTTTGTTTTGCTCTGTCTTGTTTTTGTGCATATTATCACTGCAGGTCTATCTAGATAAGACAGTCTGGATAAACAATCTGGAAGAGAAAACAACAGGACCAACAGTTCTGGGACGGCATAGGAGAGGGAGAAGAGGGGAAGGGAGTCGGTGTTAACAAACCCAGGGACAAGGAAACAACAAGTGATCTAAAATTGATGGTGAGGAGGGTTTAGGAGGTCTAGAAGGGCTTGATCAAGGGCCATATAACTGAGAAGGATGACTGAAACCCAAATGAAGGCAGAACATGATAGTGGACAAGAAGAAAGTAAAAGAAAATAGAGGAAGGAACTAGGAGGCAAAGGGTTTTTATAGAGGTCTAGATTGAGACATACACATATGTAAATATATTTATATATAACAATGGGGAAGTAGATCTATGTTCATATATTTAAAGGTTTAGTATTAAGGTAGCAGATGGATATTGGGCCTCTACTCAAGTACTCCCTCAATGCCAGAACACTTTGTTCTATTAAACTGGCATTCCATGATGCTCACCGTCCTGACATTATTGCTGAAGAAAAAGTGGGTGCATAAGCAAATGTGGTGAAGAAAGCTGATGGTTCCTGGCTATCAATAAGTATAGCAACAGGGGTCTTAGAGGCTTAAAGATAAACAAGTGGTCATCTAGCTGAGAAGCAACAAAGCCCACATGGAAGAATCACACCAGCCTGTGTGATCACAAGCTCGTGATAGGATCAGTTATCAGTCATCAAAGGACAAAAAAATCATATCATTGTGAATGATAGGAAGTGTGGAGTGGACACTGAAAGCCCATCTTTAGGGAACTGGACATCCCCCTTTAGAAGGGTTATGGGGAGGACACAAGTCAATCAGTATGCAATATAGCACCAATGAGATAAACAACTTTCCTCTAGTTCTTTAATGCTTCCCCTCAACCCCACCCCAATATCATGATCCCAATTCTACTTTATAAATCTAGATAGACCAGAGGATGTACACTGCTACAGATAAGAATTGGAAACAGAGGAAATCCCAGACATATAAACTCCTCAGGACCAATAATGAGAGTAGGAGGGGAGGAGAAAGGTGGGGGGAGAACGGGGAACCAATCACAATGATCTATATATAGCCTCCTCCTTGGGGGATGGACAACAGAAAAGTGAATTAAGGGAGACATTGGTCAGTGTTAGACATGGGAAAAGAAAGCATACATTATCAAGGGTTTGTGAGGTAGGGAAGAGTGGTGAAGGGAGTGGAGAAAACTCAGGAGCTGATATCAAGGGCTCAAGTAGAGAGGGTTTTTTTTTTTATGATGGCAATAGATGTACAGATGTGCTAGACACAATGGATGGATTGATGAATTGTGATGAGTTGTACAAGCCCCCAATAAAATGATTTTAAAATATAAAGAAAAAAAGATTTGACTCAATAGCAGTGAGTGTGGCTTGGTTTTGATTCTAGCTACAATACTATTGGATTGGTTTTTGGTGTGCAGAAGTTGCATAGAAGAAGGAAATTCTTTAATTCTACGGGCCTTAAGTTGGATGACAGGTCATGTAGTGTAGAGAAAATCTGGTTAGGTTGTTTTCCTATGTCTTCCACATGCCTTTGGATACCGTTTCCTCAGCACTCTTAGGAAATATAAAATAAAACAATAGTAGCATCTGTGGTCTCCAGGTCAGTTATACTCCTAAAACAATATGAATTAGCTCATACAATTTTCACAATAAGACAGAAGAGATTGGACATTATTATTCTCATATTACAAAGGAAGAACCTGAGCTATAGAGCTTGTCCATTCTAATACAAATATCGGCTACTGCTGAAATCACACTGTGATTCAAGAGTCCCCCTTCGGTACGTAAGGCTCCCTCATTGTCAATGCTGACAGTGCTGCCATGCTGCCTCACAGTCTCCACTGTGGAGGTCCGCGACTGTAGCTGTTTGCAGGAGTCAAGCCTTGTCTTGTTCCTGTGGAGCTGCTGGTGCTTTTCAAATGTTGACTCTGCGCTCAGAGCCCAACTCCTAAACACTACAGCACCAGGCTTCCTGATGAATTGGTAATCACATATCTTTAACGGCCATCACTTTCTTTTTCTTTTTCTTTTTTTTTCCCCAAGCATCACTGTAAACACATGTAAAGCAAGATTGTTGTGGGGAGTTTGACCAAAAGTTGTGAGTAGCAACTTGAGGGAAGTTGGCCCTGAATCTTCCATGAGATGAGCCATGGTTCACGACTGACGGTGTTCATGTTCATTGTACAGAACATAACTACCACGAATAATAAGAGTCGATAGAATGAGCTGCAGAATTTTATTGTGAAATTAGTTCCTTGCTTCACTCCATCAGCTCCTATAACACATACTGAGCCCCCTCTTGCTCTGTAAAGAAGTCCAAGGTGAGGCTACCGTGAAAATGCAAAGCTCCGTTTAATGAAGGTTTAGGTTTTAGCAACTCCCATCATGTTGAGTGTCTGGGCATACCATAATTTCTCCCACAGAAATAGAAGCGTGTGGGTTGTACTCTATCCCTGTGCACTCATCTGACGCCATGGTGAGGAGGGGGTACATTTGGGTCCATTCTGGCTCACCGGCATCACATAGAAAAGAAGAGTACTGCTATCTGGAGCTTTCTAGGCTGCAGTCTTCATCGAAACAAATCACCAGCCCTTATCCCTGCAGAGCCGCTGGGCAGATGCAAATGACTCTCTGTGCCACTGGAACTCCTAAAACTGATGAGCAAGAAACCACTCCCTTCACCAGAAAGGCATCCAGTATAGTTGTTGGGGTGCTTGTTTCTCAAGGTCAAGCAGCAATGTAAGGATCCAGGATAGCTGTGAGGACAAAGTCTAAGATTACCATAGTCTTGGAGAACTGAACCTTAGATCACAGGCATTTCCACCAGACATGTAGCAAGTCAGCATCGGGAAATCTTCTTAGCATTGTATAATTCAGTGTCCCCCTGCGTTCCCCCCTTTCACTTAAAACCGCTGTGACTGGAAGGAGGTGGAAGTTACAAGGAGTATTGACCTCCCTGTCAAGAGAAATAAAGTTGATGCGGTTCCACTTTTCCTTTACTTGACAAAACAAACCTTCTGCAACAACAACACCAATAGAAAGAAAGAAAAAGAGAACCATGGAGTTTATTACATCAGTGCTTTTTGCAACAAAATGATCATGCTCATTTCAGTTGAGCACGTCTTTGTCTGCCTAAGTTCCAGGGAAAACACACATGAACACTACAGTGTTTGTACTGACCAACAGGGAACAGTGTTGGCTGGTCCACTTCCCAACACACTGCTTCCTAAATGACAGCATTAGGATTTAAATGTTACAACGGGGCTTGTGGTCTTCTTTCTTCTGTCCCTATTCTGTTCCTCTCTCTCTCCATCTCTCTTTTTCTCTCATTCACTACCTGGTTACCTTGTTTCTATAGCTACTAATAGCAGCGCTACCCTCAAAACTATAATGGAGTTTGCCTCTCCTGTTCTTATTTTAAAGAAAATAGAAAATTGAGCACTTTAAAACTTACTGAATTCCTGCTTTTTAATTGCTCTGCTTCTGATGGAAAATCCACTTGGCTGTACCTGATTTTATATCATTTGAAATGGGATTGCCATCAACCCTACAATTAGATTATAGGACAGATAAACTTATCTTTTCTTGAATGGGACTCTGGAAAATTAACTATTGTCCACATTTCCAAGAGGTAGAGGCAGATAATAAAAACCCCATGTATTTGCACAGCATTTTAAGATATTGCTCTGAATTAAGAGAAAGCATGCTATGCTCACAGTGGCAATTCCAAATTCCAATTAAAGTGGGGACATGCCACTCACTGGCTGTAATACAAATAAAAATGCCAGCTTTTGTTTGCTTGTTTTTGCTTGGTAGGCAGGAAATAGTTCAGCGAATTTATGGTAAAGCAATTTTTTTCCTATCGATCAATCCCTAGAGGGGCATTAAGTACTCTTAAGGGAGCTTATTGCAGAAGAGGGCCTAACTAACATGCACAAAAGACAGAGTAAGAACACTGAGGGGTGGAGGAGGAAATGGAACACTTGAACATTACATCCTGGTCATACCAAGGTCCATTGACCCTGTATTCATTCCAGATAATTAATTTACAACACATTAAACCTCGATGCAGAGAAGGCTGTTATACATCAATTGTGTAGGAATAAAAAGTGCTATTGATTTAGGATTTCTATTGTATGGTGTGAGAACAGAAAAAACAACAGCCATTGAGTTATGCTGCAAAGATGGAACAAGCCTTTGCTGAAGGACAAAATTACTAAACAAATGCACTCAGGAACACACTCAGCTGAAGTTGCACAGCCTGAAAGGTGCTATGTAGGGTGAATGAGACAGCATGATTAGACCCAACCAGTGTGTCTAATAAATATCAATAAATAAGCACTCTAGAAATCAAATTTAGAGGCGTGATAATGATCCTCTTTACAGGAAAGGTTTAAAATAGTGGCCTGCCCTCTGCCAGATCCATCCATTAATATTTATTAAATAAAATATGAGTGTACCATTAATTTGAAGCAGCTGACACAAATCGAAGCTTTCTTCCAGTCAATGTATAGAAATCGGAGTAAGGCCATACAAGTTTCAAACTGTGATAACTGAAAGATACTACAAAAGCCACCCAGGGCAAGTCATTCAACCCTGGACAAGTCAATTCTCTGAAGCCACACCATTTGCATCTAGAAAACAGAAGTAACAATGCCCATCCCATTTGAGTCAAAGGACCCCTGACAGGGGCAAGTGAGATCATACATGTGAAAATGATTGAAACTATTTTAAGCCCTGATTAAATCTGTTGTCCAATGATTTTATTTGAAAATCAATTATCAAATTGATGGGATGCAAGAACAGAGGACCTTCTTTTCAGGAGATAATATTTAAGCAAACCTCTCTATCATATCACAATTCCTCTCCATCTTCTCCACTTGATTTTGCAACTTAATGAAGTGCTGTGCTGTCGTGATTGGTTCCTTGGGCTGCCCTCCAGAATGTCTAGCAGTTGAAAGCACCAACCACTCTTCAGGACAAAGGTGAGACTTTCGCCTCCCATGAACATGAACTGTCTCAAACCCATAGTAATCTACTCTTTCTCTATGAGCTAGAATCCGTTCCATGGCAGTGTGTCTGGTTTGCTTGTTTGTTTGTTTTAGTAGCACAGAAGGATTTATTTTGCATAGGCAAAATAAATCTGCTTAAAGGTGTACAATTCCATGGCCAAGTAAAAAGCAAAAAAGTAAAATGAAATTGTTTAACTTCAATGCCCCTAACTCCACAGGACAAACCAACATGGTGGCCTCATTCATGGCCCTCTGTATGTATCAGGTTCCCTTGTCAAACCAAGGGTTTGTGCTCAACTATTAACCCAAAAAGAGGGTGCTTAAACCAAGTCATGCCAAGCAAAAAAACCTAGGGATTGGTTTCTGTTCATATTCTAGCCAAGAAAACCCCGTGGAGCAATACTCTGTAGGACATGGGACTACAATGAATCATAATATTAAATGTCAGTGAATCTGGGTTGCTTTCGTTGTTTGCCTTTTTTCTGTAATAACATGACTAAATCCCATGTACTGTCCAAAAAACTCATTTTTAATTGTTTCATATCCACCCTATGCACATTCCTTTTCCAAATATAGCATTTTCACATTAATAAATCAATATTCTTAGTATCTTCGGGTGATAATGATTTTGATCTCTTATATGGTCTTCCTATACTACAGTGGTTCCCAACCTTCCTAATGCCAAGACCCTTTAATACAGTTCCTCATGTTGTGTGATGTGACCCCCCAAACAACAAAATTATTTTCGTTACTACATTATAACTATAATTTTGCTACTTATTATGAATTGGGTGACCCCTGTGACATGGTTGTTTGGCACCCAAAGGGGGTTGTGAAGTACAGGTTAAGATCTGCTGCTATAAAGAAAGAGAAATGCTTTAGAGAGACATTGTCCAACACAGTGTGGAATTTTTAATTTAAATTAATTGGAATTAAATCAATTTAGAAATTCAGTTCCTCAGTCGCCTTAGCACATTGGCCACATTTTCAGTGCTCAGTAGCAACACATGACTGGCTAATGGCTGCCATCTAGGGCAGTGCAGATACGGAACCTACTCATCCTCACAGGAAGTCATCTGAATCATCTTTGACATCAGAGCACACTTCAGCATATGGGGTGTTTCATCTCATCCATTCTCTTAGCAGAGCTATGGTGACTCTTGGCTGAAAAGTGTTATAAAGCTTCCCTCACAGCCCCTCACCACCTGGTTTCTTGCAGCACATAAAACAACTAAATTGTTAGGTTTTATGTTGTGTTTGTTATCAGACAGCATCTAGTAAGAGAACTATGGTTGTATGAACTGTGGGGTTTTTACAATGAGGAAAACAAGTAAATAAAAGGCAGCAGGGAGTTTGGAGAGAGTAAAAGATCTCTCTAGGTTTTAGGATGTTCGGCTTCCAAATGGGATACAAAACCTTAGGTCTTAATGTTTTGGGGTAAATAAATAGATTTTGCGAGTGAGGAAATTGTCATATTCGCTATACTAGCAGACTCAATGGACTCCCAGACAAATTGGAAAGCTTGCAGAAACTAAGAATTAACCATAAGATCATGTAACTGAAGAACATTCTCATTAAAATACTTACTACTCCATAAAGCCAATAAAAGTATGGTTGGCATATCAAGATGAATAATTTAAAAGGGAGCAGAAGAGAACAAGCATTCATTAAACACCTAGTATGGTGTCAAAGGAAACAAAGGATGTGTCTTAGTTCGCATCTTCTTTTCAGTCAGATCTTAATCTTGCCCTAATCCTGTCTAATATTGTTGAGAATGCCTTCCAAAGTTAGGGGATAGCCACAGGCATAGAATCCAGAATTATAATACACAAACTATAATCACATATGGAACGACGACTAGAAAGGTGATATTAATTGACCACAATTCCACAAAGATCATTCTTCAGAATCTACAGCAGTTAAAAGTGTAGCTGCTTAGCAAAAACTTGGTGGTTTGAATAACCACGCAGATCTATGGATGGGCAAAGTTCTGTCAATCAGCTCCTGTGGGGAATAGACTCTAGACAACTAGTGGGGAGTTCTTTACTACTGGGGCCTGCATGATGCAAAATCAGCTCCACGGTACACAGCAATGCGTGTACTTCAGTAATCCTATGAGGGGAGTAGAAAAAATCCCATGTAACAGACTAGAAATCTGATGTTTACATAGTCACCCAGATACTAAGTGATAGATAAATGATAGTTAGATGATAGATGATAAATAGATAGATGATAGATAGATGGTAGATAGATAGATAGATAGATAGATAGATAGATGATAGATAGATAGATAGATAGATAGATAGATAGATAGATAGATGATAGATAGATAGATAGATAGATAGATAGATAGATAGATAGAACATAGATATCATTTAAATCTGTCTTCCCAGCTGAAGGACTTTTTTTCCCACTATACTTTAAGTGCTTCTAAACTGGATAATATTATTAATCAAGTCTAGACTCCACCGATCATGTGTGGAAATGAAACTTCTCAGAGAACAGTTGGTCAAAAACGGAATGTACATAAAGTTAGAATTAAGAGCAGTTAAACCTAGGATGCAGTAATGTAGTTCAGCAAGATGCCGAATGCCAAATATCAGTTTATTCAATAACAAGTTTTCATAACAAATGTTGCAAGGCATGTGAAAAAAAACGCTTATGAATTTAATTGTATCCTTCCAAAGTAGGTGTCCTATGCCTATGGCCATAATTCCATCCAAGAATGTGTTTCTTTGTGATGTTAATGAGAAATAATCAGAATCGGTTGCATTTTGAGTCAACACAAGCACAAGCAACAGAAGAGAGTAGAGTGGATAGATTCCACAGACCACGGAGCTCTGCAAGAGACTTTGAAGCAGAAGCTGAAGAGACAAGTGCAATAAATGGCATGGGGGTGGGCATCCTCTGACTTTCCTATTGCCATGAGACAAGGACTAGGCACGCCTCCATGCTCCATACTTCTTAACCTATTCTAACATCAGCCACTCTTCCCCAGTATTTCATGCTGTGTTCACGCCTCTGTTGCTATGGCCACAAAGACAACACTCAAGATTAAGGAAACATACTGAAGGTTTAATGGGCTACCATAAGTCAGGATCGGCAAAAGAATAAGAATGCCATCATTGGTCCACAGCAACCTTTCTCCTCAGTGAGCAACCAAGTCTCTCTCTGACCCTCCGTCGCAGACACATGTTCCCTTGGCTTTTGTCTCCATGAGCCAGCAAGCAGCCTGCCTGTCACTGTCTCTCCGTTCTAGTGTCTCTGGCCAGCTTAGCAGAAGGTGCCCTGAAGTCTCGGTGCTCCTCCTTTGTCCCAGTCTCTAGTGCATCTGGTCTCAGCAGCTTCTGACAAATCAGACAGATCTTGGACATGCTCTTCCGTCTGGTCCTGGGGTTTTTCTCTGTGTCCCAGATGACTCTTTAACATTGAGGAATGGTTTTGATGGCATGTGGCTTGTCTTTTAACCAAGCTCACCTCCAAGGAAAACAAAGGATGGTGTCATAAATCACACCTTCGGTAGAGACTAAAGATGTCCACAAGGAAACAAAGGATGTGTCTTGGTTCACGTCCTCTATTTAGTCAGATCTTAATCCTGCCCTAATGCTGTCTAGTATTATAGAGAATGCCTTCCAAAGTAAGGGTATAGCCACAGGCATAGAGTCGAGAATTATAATACACAAATTGTAATCATATATGGAATGATGACTAGAATGGTGATATTAATTGATTACAATTCCACAAAGATCATTCCTCAGGGTCAACAGAGTGGGGGGTGGCGGGGGGGGAGGGAGGAAACATTCCCCTGGACAAAGTACTCTGAATTTGGATGTCTAGCCTCTTAAAATATGAGAAAATAAGTTCCTGATTGTTAAAGCCATCCATCCTACTATAGCAATTTTAGCAAATATTCAGAAGTTGATCAACTATAGAGAGGCTCTTTCCTGATAGTTAAAAATGAAGCTACAATGGAAGTCAAAACAAAAGATAAGAAATTGGAATGAGTACCTGATTTTAACTGTTTGCAAGATACATACTGCAATCCTGTCAAGTGGACATAAAAAATAGATAAAACAACAATCTAAGTACAAAATATATTTTAATTAATAAATTATTATTTGATAAATTATTATTTGGGGGCTTTTTCAGCTCTTATACCAATTCACACATCAATTGTATCAAACACATTCGTACAGATGTTGTCATCCTCATTTTTTAAGCATTTTCTTTCTGCTTCAGCCCTTGATATCAGCTCCTCTTTTTCTTCTCCCTTCTCCACCCTCCTACTCTTGTGGACCTCTGATAATTTTTTTTTCATACTCATACTGTCTGCTATCTCCCTTCAACCACATTTCTGTGGTTCTTCCCTGGCCAGAGAGTAGTGGTGGTGTATATGCTCATCATTACAGTCAGTTCCCTGTTCCTCTCCCTTCTCCCCACACCTTCCCCTACTGTTCCTGAGGGGTTTATCTGTCCTTCATAGGATGTGTTGAGAGCTCTTTTCTGTCGCAATGAACATACTCCGGCCTAGTTGGGTTTCTAAGGTAGAACTGGAGTCATGGCAGTGGGGGAAGGAAGCGGTGAAGAACTAGCACAATGGTGCATGTCTCCTGTGTTCCTTCAGTGCTATGCTGCACCCTGGCTGTCTCATTCTTTCCTTGTGACACTGCTGTGAGGGAGTATCCGAGTGTCTCGGCCACTGGGTCACTCTGTCTGATCCATTTTTCTGGCCCTCTCCTTTTCCAAGCATGATGCCCTTTTCCAGGAACCGGTCGCCTAATAACATGTCCAAAGTATGTGAGAGGAAGTCTTATGTTCTCACTTCTAAGAAACAATCTGGCTGTAGTTCCTCCATGATGGATTTATTTGTTCTTCTAGTAATTAGCTGAACAAAATTCAAAAGAATCAAACTGATCTGCAACTGCTTACCAGAACTTCCAATATTTTTTAAAGGAAATCTGAAATATGCAGAAAGTTAGCTTTATATTGTCCTGCATCCAATCAAAAACCTGCTAGCTTTGAAATAATGCAAGAAAATGAAAGCTATAGGGTTTCTAAAAGTTCATGGAAAAAGGAAATTAAAATACAATGGGATTTCCCACAATGTATTGGAAGTTTCCTTATATAATCAGAAAAAATCAATCTATGAAAATAGACTTTTGAATAACAGATGATGGTATAAGTAGATGAAAATATCAAATGTGTTTATACATATGCTGACATATTTTAAAATATATTAACATAACTAAGAGGGATATAAAAATTTGAACAGAATTGAATGGTTTATCCATAGATAAGCCAAACAGAATATTAGACACTGAAGAAGAAAAAAATTAGGGCACTTGAATCCGTAGCAGTTAACACTATCCAAGCTAATGCAAGAAAGAAACTAGAATGAAAAAAAATGTTTGAAGAGCCCTCAATGGTCAGTGGAACAATATTAATTAGTCAAACATATATATGTATAGTTGGAGTTTCAGAAAAAGGAAGGTGGAGGGCAGAAATTATAACCCTGTAACCCTTTAAACCATCTTATGGCTCAACTTTCAACCAAACAATATATAGACCTATACAGAGAACAAAAACACCAGGGAGGTAGACATTCCCTGAACCAATCAATCATGTGAGATCAACAAGCACCATTGTTCCAAAATAAAGCTCGGAAGGTAGCAAGAACTAGAAAACAAGAACCAATGGAACAAAAAACACTGAGGAGTAGTAAGAGCTCCAGCATGTTGTGGGGATTGCACTGAACATTACAAGCCAAAGTATATATGAACTGTTGAATGAAGTACTAGTTTGATCTGTAAACTTCACTCATCACAATAAAGTGTTATTCAAAATAAAATTTTAATAGAAAAGAAATTTAATGAATTAGTGGCAACACTTTTGGATAAATCCCTAAATCCAAGAATTTCATGGAAAGGGGCACCTCACCAACCACTTCATAATCAAATTGGTTCTTTTTAAATGATCAGAGAATATCATAAAAACAGACAGAGAAAAGCAATACATTACACCCAAAAGAACAAATCTCATATTTCTACATTACACTTGATCAAACTCCACTGGGCATTACAGGCCCTCCTTACTATCAATTTTAGGTCTCTTGTTCCCTAGTCCCTGAGTTTGTTGGCTCCCCATTACCCATCCCCAGTCCCTCCTCTTCCTCCACCACCCCCAAACCACCACTCGTCCATTGTTTTCTCCATTGTTTAGTCCATTGTTGCTCCTGCCTATCTTATATAGACATAAGATAGAATAAAAAGAAAAACAAACAAAAAAAACCCCCACCCCAATAGATAGTTCCAGTTCTTTCTGCTGACTCTTATGTGTGCTTTCTGATCAAGTCTGATGAGGTGCCAAGCCCTGTCCCCCAAGTCAGATGACTTTATGTTTTAAGGTCTTAAATTGATCTACAATCACCTCAATGCTAAATAGAGGTGACATTTTTAGACAACACAGATTAGTACTTCAACATACTTATTTGGGTGTGATGGTGATGTAATTTAATATAAAACAATATAGTAAATTAAAAGTATATTGAACTATTTGTCCACAAGTTATTTGCTTATTTAGTCATTCAAATGCACTACTGTGCTATTATTATTGAGAAAAAGCCAAGAGATTTTTACAAACACACAAGTGAACATAATATGAAATAATTTGGGTGAAGTTGATATATATCAGCTTAGGAAGGACTGATTTCAGACTAATTTCCCATCAATCTGATTTCCATTTCATGTTCCAGCAGCATCAAACAGTTTTGCAGTTCATCATGAGTTAGTTTCTCAATTAGTTTTGCCTCTGTGATAAAGCAAATCTGTGTGTGTGTGTGTGTGTGTGACATGAGTCAAATACAAGCTTGAGAATATCTCACCTAGATTTAGAGAAAATCTCAAGAATATGTTAGAAGTATAGAACACTAAAAACTGAAGACTAGATAAGTTGTAAGATGACATCAAGAACATCATCCATGAAGAAAACAAAAGATCCTTAGAAACACAGGAAATGATGAAAAGACAAAAGTAGATGTCCAATATCCAGTCCTACAGACATTGTTTTGCCTTAGTGAATTGAGTGTTATTAAAAAATTTGCCAAGTGTCTAACCCTTGAACAGTGTTCAGTTACTTGTTTTTAATACAAATAAGTGAATTTCCTATGTATTTTAGTCTATAAACTGTCAGTTTTTTTTGTTTTGTTTGTTTTTTGTTTTTTGTGGACATCACTGCCTCTGGTGGTTATCAGCGCTACCCAGTGCCGCTTCTGAGAGCCTCCACTGGATTTGAACTGTCAAGCCTGCGGGCTGCAGTCCTGCACTCAACCACTTATGCCACCGGGACTCAGCCCAAACAGTCATATATATGTATATTCTTTTTCTTACTAGTACTTTAAAAGCTCTATCATTGACTAGATTTGTGATAATACTGTCAGAATTACCAGTGTCTCTCAGAGATTATTATTATTATTAAACAAGCTGATAATGCTGTCTAAAGTGTACCATACATGCTTTAGATATGCAAATAGATTTTGAGCTTGCACTTAATTGCAAATCCTAATATAAGAGAAGTTAGTTCTTAAGATGTGACCCTGATCAATACTTACCCTCATGACATGGCCACTAAAAATAAGGGTGCTTTAAAAAAAAGTTTGGTGAAGAAGTCAATCTTGTCTTGTTAGAAAGAACGGCATCTGGGGGCCTTAAAGTCTTATTTTAAAACAAACAGCTATCTATATAAGGTGCCAGCTAAAGTCACATGGAAAGAGTGTATCAACTATATAATCTGAGGATTGTGCATAATAAAATTCAAGAACAGAGAAAGAAATTATATTAGAGCCTAAATTCTGAGCACATGATTTGCAGAAGGCTATGGATATATGTCCAAAATAAAATTGCAGAATGACCTGGCAGATTGAGCCTCTATTGAACTCCCTCAGATCATGGACGAAAGATGTGACCAGTCTTGTCCTCAAACAGTATGCACTGGAGAGTAGAACACTGCACATATAATTAGGTTAAAATTGACCATATTGCCATTTTTTCCCTTTCTGACTCATTTTTAATTTGTTCTAATTTCTATTATCTTCTACTTTATTTTTGATATTTTTCTGTGTTTTATTCTGTTGTTTTGGGGGTTTTGTAATGTTGCTCTTTTTGTTTGGTTTCTTTGAATAATTATCTTTACATGACATTCAGGATAAGTGGTCCATAGAGACAGCAACCAAATTATTATCTCCTTAGGGTTATGGCAGGGAAAGTTGGAGCACTATGGGAAACAAATAATAATGAGAAGAAAAATCAATAAAATATTCTAAAATTGATAACGGTGATGATCACACAGATAAATTTAAACTGCTGGGAGAAAATGGAAGTCAGAAGAGAATCTGAGATTCCCTCGTGAATAGAGAGATGCTAAATCAAATGAAAAAAAAATGGTGACGTAAAAGACCTGAACTGGAAATTTCACAGGACTGCTCAAGAAGACAAAGTAGAAAATGAAAATGAAATGTGCAAAGGTCTGAAGTTAGAAAACCAAAGGAGAAGAAGACAGTCAGCATTTCCCAAGCTGTAAGGCCTGAAGAAAACATTAGGCTCAAATTACAATATTAAAGGATTCTACTGGCAAATATTGAACAATGCAGGAAGCATCAAAAGAAGATGATTCACAGAGTCACCATGCCAAAAATAAATAATCTATGTCCAACCATTTCATCAAAGCTACAGTGAGGTATTGGGTGGGTGGTGCAGAACAGGGGATTTAGAAATTGATAGAATATTAATTAAAATGTTTCTATAAAAGGATACAGTGCTGGAAGTGTTCACTCATCCATGTAAAAATTTTAGAAGAGCTAGCCAACTGTCTAGAAGAGAATCGTAGCTGCAACCATTTCAAAGAACGGTAGCCCAACAGAATGTGAAACTGATTTACATAATTAAATCACACACAAGTAAAACTTTGCTAAAGATAATTCAAAAAAAGCATTGCGATAATGCATCAACAGGAAGCTAGCAGAAATCTAAGTTGAATTCAGAAGAGGAGGCTAACAAAGGATAGCGTGGTTGACATTGAGTGGATTGTGGCTGAACATAGAGAATACCAGGAAGATGTTTGCTTATGCTTTGTTGACTATGCAAATTCATAAAAATTATATATAACATTGCGAAGAATAGGAATTCTAGAATACTGTTATACCCATGTACAGTTATACCGAGTGGAATCATTCTAAGAAGCAAAGGGATAGTGAGTGATTTAAAAAGAAAACGTGTCTGTAAAGGTTGTGTTTTTCCCCATATTTATTCAGTCTGTATGCTAAGCAAATAATCCAAGAATCTGTACTATTGGTAGCTGCAGAATTGGAGGAAGGCTAACAACTGGGATATATAGATCAAATGACATTGCTAACCACAAGCAAAGAGGAATTACCAATGAAAATCAAAGATTACAACCTTCAGTATAGATCACACTCAACACAAAGAAAACAAAACTCTTCACTAAAGTGAAGATAACATCCTCATAAGCAGAGAAAAGATTGAAGATTCTTTGATCCTCGATCAATGTGCATGAATGAAGCATGCAAAAAAGTCAAACAACACATAGTATTGGGTAAATCTGCCACACAAAACTCTTGAAAGTGTTAAATAGCATTTTGAGGACTAAGATGTGCCTGATCGAAGCCATGATTTTTTCAGGCACCTCATAGGTACATAAAACAAAGGAAAACCAGATAACTGATGCATTTCAATTATGATTTGGGGAAAGTACATAGATTACACCATGGATTACCAAAAGAACAATCTATCTTGGAAGATTAGCCTGAATGCTTCATAGAAACTAAGATGTTGAGACTTCATCTTGTGAACATTGAACATATGATCAGGAATCCATCTGGGGAGAAGATATAGCATGGTCCCCAAAAGGGCAGTCTCATCATGAGATGGATTGACAGAGTGGCTGCAACAATGAACTCGAACATAGCAATCAGTATGACGATGGCATAAGACCAGGGATCTGATGTTCCCAGGGTCATTTTACATTGTAGTTCTCTTGGTGTTGCTATTACCTTGGGGTCAGTTCCAACCCACAGTGACCCAAGCACAGCAGAACAAAATAGTGCTCAGTCCTGCACCATCCTTGAAATTGTTCCTCCGCCTGAGCCTACCGTGGTAGCTGTGGTGTCAAACCATCTCCCTTAGGGTCTTCCTCTTTTATGTTATCCCTCCACTTTACCACGCATCATGTCCTTCTCCAGGACTGGTGTCTCCTACCAATGTGCCCACAGTCTGTAAGTGAAGTCTTACCAGCCTGGCCTCTAAGAACCTCTTTGGTCGTTTTGTTCTTTTAGCAGTCCATGACACTTTTAATATTCTTCTCCAGTTTCATAATTCAAATGCATTCATTCTTTTTCAGTCTTTCCCATTCAGGTTCCAACTTTCACATGCATATGAGGCAATGGGAGCTACCTGGGCTTGGATCAGGCATATCTCAGTCCTCCAAGTATCATCCATGGTTTTCAACACCCTAAAGAAGTCTTACCTAAGGCTTTCATCTCTTCACTACTGCTTGCACGAGCATTGCTTGTGAATGCAAGTCAGACAAAACCTTTAACAACTTCCACTTTTGGTACTGTCGGGGGGGGGGGGGATTTTTGCATTTTTGACATTGAGTGGCAATCCATCAAGAAGCCTGAAATCCTTGGTCTTCTTCAGCAAGTGGAGCCAGTTCTCAACTTTTAGCAAGCAGGGTTATATCTGCCAAATAGGCTTATATACATACCTAACACAACCCAATGGTATGAGGAAAGTAAAACTGCTTCCTGAAGGAATAAAACTGTTTTCCTACATTACTTGAACAAAACTGTGACAGCACTGCAGTTACAATGTTTGCTCCTTCCGTGCAAGTTTTGCCCTATCTCTCATAGCTTCTTATTTTTATAAAAAAATAGCCTGTTTGAATTTATCTTTTTTACCTAAAAAACCTATTGGGAATATAAAGTCTATTCCTAAGATGACTTATAAACTCTATATTATAAGTTCCAGGATGGGCACCAGAGAATTTACTTCTTATCTTGGTATATGCTCCTTGCACTCATACAGAACTACATACTATTATTAAGGATTTCACCCAATTGTGTGAGAATCCTTATGAATTTACTGAAGAATTTTTAAAATTTGTAAAAGTTTTATAGCCTGGATTACTGGATTTATATCAAGTAGTTCACAGTTAATAGTGCTCAAGAATAAATTGCTATTCATACAAATACTGTGTCACCTAAGGAACACAATAAATTAAAGCTCTTAGAGGCGCTAAACTTAACATTTGCAATTATTTTAAGAAACCCAAAATGAGGTTGGGGGACAAAGAAAGAAACAATCTAAACATGAGATTTAAGTTTCAACCAATTCGCTAAACTAAACGTTATGTATAAAATGGGCCTAGCTCGCCCTCCCCCCTGACACGCTGAGATGTGGTTTGAAGTTCATGTTCAAAACTTACACTAAATATACTACAAGTCATTTGGCATTTTTCAATGGTCACTTGGAGGAAATGACCTATCTTATCTTAGACAAATTATTTATTTGTGATTCCTTTTCTCTGGGAATCCTATATTTTGTGCTCAAATTTTATCAGAGGAGCTGACTCCTCTGAGATGCTGGGAAATTATTTTTCTGTTTTATTTTCTTCTAAGAACTTATCTCCAGTCTAGAGTATTCTTTTTAAATTTCTGCCTTATAAAAAGGCACATGAGTGGTGTTTGCTTGAAACTCTCTAAAAATATCAGTACTTTGCTTTTCCAAGAAAACCGGCTTCTTTTGTCTACACTTTTTTTAAGTGCATTAAGAAGGATAAATTAACAAGGTCTTAAGAGGCCACAAATTCTCAAGTACTTCTCAAAAGGAGTCTATAAAGAATACAAAAGATAGGGTTATAATAATATATTTTTGTACATCAAGATAGTATTACTAAATTAGATTATAATTTTTCTTCAAAGAATGTACTCTGGTTGGTTTAATGATAAAGAGGCACTTTTGCAAATTAAGTAGTCTTAACTTTCTCAAAAATTAATGAAAATTAATTTATTCAGGCAAAGGTTTTATATTTATATTAATCTTGAGAGCCAAATCTTTGTAAAATAGTTGAAGCTTGATACTATAGGAGATATGTTATTATATTTAAAGGAAAGACATAATTTTTATTACTGACAAGAAATAAAAAGTTAACAAGATTGAAAATATTTAGACCACAGTTCCAACATTGAGAATACATAGTTCAAAGCAAGAAAAACAAAGTAAAATGTTCTCTTTTTTTCTTAGTAAAATGTTCTTCAAGATAGATGTATGACAAGTGGTTTTGAAGAGACCTCATATGCTTTCTGTAGAATATGCTGATCATAACTGAATAAAAGCACAGTTTCAAAAATAAGAAGAAAAGAGTTTCAGAGAAACGTAATTTGATTATCTCTCATCTTTCCAAATACTCAGGCCAATTTAAAGCACATGTAAATTAATTGGGATTGACCTTATTTTATTATGCCAAAAGAAAAGTTGTCCTGACACTTAGGTTTAATAATGAATATATTCACATTGCCACTTAAAACATAGTACTAAAAGAAATATATGACAAAGGCAAGAAATTTTAAAAGCTCATTTAAAGAGAATCTATTGAATATAGTAAAAATTCTGATTTGTTACAACTAGAAATTTAATGATTTAACTAATGGGAAATTTTAAATCTTTAATATCAAAGAACAAAGAATTTAATTTCTTGCTGTAAAAATAAATTTTCAATTATTTAAAGAGTTAATTTTATTCTGTCTGCAATCTACTTTGAAAGCAGGATATCAACAGAACAATTCCTGAGTAAAAAAAGCTTCAAAGTATGTTAAAAATAAATAAAATGCCTAAATCTATCATATTGGTTCTTTAATTTAGGCTAACCATATATAGCAGTGGTTCCCAATCTTCCTAATGCTGTGTCCCTTTAATTCAGTTTCTCACGTTGTGGTGACCCTCCCCCCACCATAAAATTATTTTTGTTGCTACTTCATAACTGTCATTTTGCTACTGTTATGAATTGGCGACCCCTGTGAAAGTGTTGTTCGACCCCAAAAGGAGTCAAGACCCACATGTTGAGAACAGATGCTAGAAAGTCTGCTTAGGAAGCAAAAGTTATGTCTCTGAGTTTCTGTCAACTTTATATCCTTCACTAATAAACTAAACTTGAATTTGGAAAAACTGAGTATTTTACCCTTAAAATCTTAGCCATAACAGCTAACATTTTTTCTTGATGACCTATGATGAGCTCCAAGCAATGTAACACACCATAAGCATATGCAAAAGATGTTATTATTTCATAAAAAGGAAAAATGCCAAAATTAAAATAAAGAAAGGTGATGAAACATGTAGTCAAATAAAGAAAAGTGTTGAATTTTCTTTGAATTGATATTTAAACGTCAGTAATTTTTTTAGTATAACATAAGAGGCATATAATAAATTGTCATAAACTTTATTTCAATTGCTAAATTGATCACAAGTTAATTTCTCTTATAAATTAATCACAGGAATTTTAAAGTTGTCAATTTTAGATACATTCAGCTTTGCTAACAGAGTTGGAGCATGTCCCGAAAAATGAAGAAAAAAGACAAATTGATTAGAATGACGTGTTTTTGCCGTCATTCTTCTCAAGGGAGAAGAAAGTCATTTTGTCTTAAAGTATAGTGCTTGATTATGCCAGAATATGACAGATAATAAAAGCTAAATTGAAAGTAGCAAACTGTGAAAGGTTTGAGAGAAACAAATAGATTTGCCTAGGTTTATAATACAGAATGAAATACATGTAAAAAAATAAAATGTTAAGAGAATGAAAGAGGTGCAATCTGAAATTATAGAAAAACTCTGTAAAGTAGGTGAGGACCACATAATTAGAAAGAAAGTCTGTGTTGGTGAAGAACACAAAAGGCTGTGCAGATCAAGAATGGAAAGTCTGTGTATGTAAAGAGAAAGCAGAACTGAAATAAGAATTAATAAAGAATTAAAATAAGTGAAAAAACCAAGAAAAGTGCCTTGACAAATCATCGTCCATAAAGATCATATTCTACTTTCTACTTTGTTGACTGCTGGTGGGGATGTTACTGACTCAGGAGTTACTGACTCATCACTCTCCGTAGAGAGGAAAGAGAAGTGAAGGACAGCAGAGATACATGGAAACAATTAGTCCAATGAACTAACAGACCTTTACAGCATCCATCTCCAATATATATAACGAATTATCAATGAAAACTGATCATCTGCTCTGTAAAGCTTTATCCAGTTCCCAACTAAAGGGTTAAAGATCAAAGACATGTCTAAAAACTAAAACTAAAAGCTAGTAAGATTAATCTTCCCTCAGCAACTTCAGATTATTTATGACATTAATTCAAGATGACTGTGAGCAATGTATTCCACAGAGATGAAAGTCATGGAAATAAATGAGTATCTTTTAAACATTTTAATGTATTGTTCCATTCTATGATGGCAAAATGTAAACATTTTAAACTATCTTGTTGATAGTCACACAGCTTTAGAGAAATATTTTCGTTCAATGCAGACTCTGGATTTCCAACTATTCTGTTAGCGGCCCTTTTATAGGAACTTCTCCATCTAGCTACCTTGTTCAGACAGAAGGAAAAGATCTCTAAACATTCTAATGCCCCAAAAGCAGATGGCATCTCAAGTAGACAGCTGACCCAAAAATCATGGAACAAAACTCTGTGAAGTCCAATGGAATTTTTAGACCTCGCTTTATAATTGTAGGTATTCTTATAGTATTAACTGTGCTACTTTGTTAATAAATAAGATGACTTACATTTTAGACTTCTTAATAATTTCTTCTACTGCCTATGAATCAAATACAATTGTTGAGTTTACCCAGTCAGGAGCTAATGCCACCAATTGACCTGAATGTCAGATCTGTCATCTTCATTCCCGAATGCAGACCCTCTGCGAGTCCTTATGGTAAACCCCCACCACCCACCTGATAAAAATTGCTTATAAAAATTGGTTCTTGGCCAAACTATTCTACAGACTAAATTAATTCTTTTCACCACTATAGAAATTGCCATGCTGCTTTTGTTGTGAGGTGTCCTCAAGTCAGTTCAGACCCATGGGGACTCTATGAACAACAAAAGAGAATACTGCAGCCCCGGGCAGCCTGAGTCCATGCATGCAGCCACTGTGTCCACTCATCCTGGTGGGGCCCTTCCTCTATT
Organism: Nesogale talazaci; assembly: GCA_004026705.1. Lineage (NCBI taxonomy): Eukaryota > Metazoa > Chordata > Mammalia > Afrosoricida > Tenrecidae > Nesogale > Nesogale talazaci. The sequence continues at coordinate 37,189 of PVJH01015453.1, forward strand.
TTGCACTGCCCCTCTACTTTACCAACCATAACATCCGGGTCTGAGGTCGCATCTCCCTGATAACATGCTCGCAATACCTGAAATGCTTGTGATCCTTTCCTCTAAGGATCATTCTAGCTGTACTTTTACCAAGATGTATTTGTTTGTTCTGTTGGCAGCCCATAGTATTTTCCATGTTCTTCACCAGCATCACAGTCCAAATGCATTCATGCTTCTTCCATTTTCCTTATTCAATGTCCAATTTGCACACACGTATGAGACAATTGAAAATACCATGATTTGGGTCAAGAGCACCTCAAAGTAACATCCTTGCTTTGCAACTCTTTGGAGAAGTCTTATGCAGTAGATTTAACCGATGTAATACATCATTTGACCTCTTGGTCGCTGCTTCCTTGAGCATGGATTGTGGACCCAAGCAAGGCAAAACCCTTTATGTGGTAGTTGTATAATTTTATATCAACTTGAATTTTGTATGAGAGTGGAGTGGTGGAATCCAAACTGCCAATCAGACCACAGCCTGTTGAAGCCTTCTTGAGGGTGTGGCCTTCTTATACATGAGAAATTGGATCTCTCTCCTCCCCCCGCCCTTTATTTTCTTCTGTGTCCATCTCTAGAAGCTACCCTGTGTGGGCTTCCTGGCCTTGAGGGACAACGTGTCTTCCTTTTTCAGTACTCTCATGCTAGGTCTCTTCCCATTTCATTATAAAATGTTACTTTGTCTTCTTGGGCTGTCCTATGAAATTTGCTGTTTGCTTTTTCAAGTCACTGTTTCTTTCATGTGTTTTTGATATCCTGTGACTAAGAGAAAGTTTCAGAGTCTCTTCCGATCTTGACTTTGACTTTTCCCCCCTGACTTTTTAATGACTGTTTGCTTTCTTCATGTATAAGGTTTTTTCATGTCTTCCCACAGCTCATCGGGTCTTCCATCCTCAGTGTTCAGTAAATCAATTCTGTTCTTGAGATGTTCTGGACAATCAGGAGGGACATAGTCAAAAATTATAAATAAAACCCAATAAAATTGTCATCAAGTTAATGAAATGTTTTATGAAATGTATGCTGAATGCTTTTACTTACCATCCAAACCACTTGATATGTGAAAATTCATGTATCTGACAGGAATTCACCATTCTGTAGAACACAGGTCAATTCTTCACCTGTGCATGGTTCTTTTCGGCCAAGTTTTCTACTAATTCAGCTTTGCTCTTATTTTGCCTTTCAAAAAATAGTCACAGAAATAGAGGGCCAAACTATAGTATGTTGGAGATGAGATAGATAATGCCTGGTTAGCTTTCATGGATAGTGTCTGAGGTCATATAATCCCATCTCCGCAAGAGGCCGTTATCTAAAAAAAAAGATGAAAAGGATGAAGTAAATCCCTATAGATGAAGACATTTTTATAATGTGGTAAACTTTCCATAGGAGTTCTGGATTAAAGAAAGGTATTGTGAAAGCAAAGCTTGGCAAAGAGTCTTGGTGGTGCTGTGGGTCAGGCATTGGACTGACAACCTCAATGTTCAAACCCAAGCCACTCGGTGAGAGAAATATGAGGCAATCTAGCCCCATAAAGATTTAGTCTCAAACCACCTAGATAGGGTTACTCTAAGTCAGAAGAGAAGCTATAGCAAGGGCTTGGGCTCACGGGGGCATAGTAGAGGCATCCACCTAGGGGGAAGATGAAGCTTTATTTTATAGGCCACTAACATACCCGAGCTCACATCATGGAGTTAATCTGCACTGACTCAGGGGGAACAAGGATGAGGGAGACCGAACTGTAGCTGCTTTCGAGAGAATGTTTTTGCACAAACTGTCCCTATCCTTGAAAGATAAGTAGATGCTTGCATAAGCTAGCTCTAGGACAGGACAGGACAAGACAGGATGTCTATAGATTTCCTGATATTTAACTTAGAGTTCCTAAGCATGACGCATAGTTGCTGCTTCTCTAAAGTTCACCTATATAAAAATTCTTCTCATTTTCTGTACTTGATGAAAATTTTAATTTCACATATTGCTGCCAAACTATAGTTATAGTACCCTTCAGTGAATCCCTTTACAAAAAAATTTCAGACACTTTCTCTTTGGCAGCTATGTCCTCTCAAATTATCCATGTACTCTGGATGTCACCATTTCTTCATCTTACAATTCACAGATCATGTTTCTCAATCAGATTGAAGCTCAGCACTCACCCAAAAGTATGTTTAATAAGATTCCAGCTTGGCTTGGATTCCTCTGAAGCAAAGCCTGAAAAGACTATTCTTGTACCAATCATTTATGCACAAACGCTTCCTGGCGAAAAAGCGGGAGAGAAGCAGCTTGTTGTTGCTGTTGTTGTTGTTGTTGTTGTTGTTATGTACCATTGATTGGCTCTGATCCAGAGGGAACCTATGCATAACAGAAGGAAACACTGCACAGTCTTGGGACATCCTCACTATTTGGGTTATTCTGGGTAGACTAAAGAAACAAATTCATGACGATGTATATGTGTCTAAGAAAGAACTTTATATACAAGAGCAATTGAATGTTGAAAAAACATCCCAATTCAGTCCAGAACAAGTCCATAAGTTCAATATTAGCCCATATGTCCAATATCAATTTATAAATTCCTCTTCAGACCCATGAAACACAAGCAGCGATGCCAAAAGCAGGAAGATCATAGGCCAGTGGGGGGAAAGCCTTGTGGATCCAATGGTGTTACAAGCACTTAAGCACTGGGAGGGGTTTCCACGTGGCTCCTCCAGCTCCAGGACTCTGACTGGCTCAGCATAGCTTCATCAGGCTAATTGTCATCAATCATGTCTCCCAGGGAGTGTGTGTCCCGCCTCCAGTGAACTATTCATCACCTTAGCACATCCAGATGAGGACATCAAGCTGCGACCTGATTGACAAGCTAAACTCCAATTACAAATTAAAAAAACAGATTCTGTAACTACCATGCTATTGTTCCTATGCCTGAGCCAATCCTTCTTGTCGCGGGCCTCCCTCTTTTTCATCACTCTTCCCCTTTACCAAACATGATAACCTTCTCCAGGAATTGGTCTCTCCTGATGAAGATTGCCTTTAAGGTGGACAGACATGATCCCATTATAGATAACATTGAACTTCAGGATGGATTTATCAAGATCTTTTCTGACAATGGATGTCATGCCATTCCTTTTGACTGTATTATTCCTGGAATGGTAGACCATATGAATTTGTAATTCAAAAGCACCAATTCCAGTCTAAATCAGCTCAATTACACCTAGGATATCAATCTTCTAGTGTTCCATTTCATTTTGACCACTTCGATTTTCCTAAATTCATACTATGGACATTCCAAGTTCCAAACATTATAAGATTTTTGCAGCTCTTTCTCTTCATCCTCTGCCATGGTCCAACTGTAAATGAAGATCTGTAAAGGAAGAAAACACTAATCTCAGTAATAATGTCATCCCTGGTGAAGACTAACTTCTTCCAAATCCACAGAGTGTTTTGGAACATAAAGCTGGATGGCAGAGGCAAGAGGGATGGAATTCAATCTGTCCACCTCAGCCATTGATAACAGCAGTTAACAGAGGAGGTGTGAATGGGGAAAGTGGGACAGAGGAGTTGATTTGCACTTTTTGCCACTGTTAAATTTCCAATAATATTGAGAGCTAGTTGCAAACAGTGAAATATTTAATTAAAAATTCATATATTTTCCAGAAAAACCAGCTGTTAAACATTTACCAGCACATTACCAAAGGAGTAGGCAACTTCCTCATTTTGGATGAGAAGGTGAAGGAGACAGCTGTGAGCCCTTATCTATCAACACTCACAGTGTTGACAGTGGTTAGGAAATTTAGGCTGGCCACACAGCAGCCTCTAGTTGACCAATGACCTCTATGTTGTTAAATCCAGATAATTCCCAACTGCTTATCTTTTCAGCAGCAATTGATACTAACTGGTCCCGCCTCCTTGCATAGTCAGTCATCTTTTGGGTCTCAACATTATATCTGCATAGCTTTCTTCCTAGTCTTTTGGCCTTATCCACTCGCCAGGGTCCTTTGCCTTCTCTCTCATTAATGTAAATGCTAGAGTTCCTCCAGTCTCAATTCTAAGGATTCATTTCATCGCATCATACATTTTATTTTGAGGCCTTATAATCTACTCTCAGACTTTTCCCTACACTATGTCCAAAGCGGCCCTTCTTCTTGTACTCTCCCTAGCAAATGGCATTGTAATCCACCCAACTGTATCAGAAATGTAAGAACAGCTCTTGACTGCTTCCTGCCACACCTGTCCATATGGTCCATCTCAAATCCTGCTAATTCTACACCCTAAAAATTGAATGGATACATTTATTTCTATTTTATTTAAGACATTATTTTCTATGAGATTGTTTTCCCTACCAAATTGGCCTCACATTGGCTTTTGCTAGTGCTCCAGATCCCCTGAAGACTAACTGACATCAATTCCCCCAGACCGTCTAACTAACATCAGAAACCCAGACCATCTGCAATGCACCTCTAATGACAGTCATGTGACTAACTGAATGATGCTTACCTTTTCCTCTTCTGCTCCTAACCCCTTCCTCAATGTGACCTTCTCCTGGTTGGCGCCAAAGCGTTCTACAAAGTAGTCTCTTCTTCCACTGCCAAAGTTGAAATTTAGCAATTGCCTCTCAAAGATCCGCTCCACCATTTTCTTCCACTTTGACTGAAAGTAAGGGAAGATTAAGACAAAAAAAGAAACCCTGGTGGGCTGCAAGTGCAAGGTCAATAATGCAACATCCTCGTTGCTCCTTGGGAGAAAGACAAAGCTTTCTGCTCTGGTAAAGAGCTATAGTCTCAGGAACCCACGGGATTCTGTGTCCTATGAGTCAGAATTGACTGGGTGGCTATGAGTTTGGGAAGGTCTGTTTTGTTTTGTTGTTGTTGTTGTTGTTTGATCTGTGAGATGCAATCAATTAATGTGGGCCTTCTAGTCATAATTCCATATGTGATGTATTATAATTCTGGGTTCTCTGCCTGTGGATATGATCCCATTTTGGAGAAAGTTCTCTTTTATACTAATAGACAGAATTAAGGGGTGTTTAAGTCCTATCTTTAGTAAAGGTTGCAAATCAGTCACACCCTGTATTTCCTTAGGGATATAATCTGCTAAAAGACAAAGAAGACACCTCCATCAGAATCATTCCTCTGTGAGTCAGAGCCATCTGGGACACAGAGAGAAAGCCCAAGACCATTTGTGAACAGACATGTTAAGATCTCAGTACGAAGTGGTGGACGCTGAGATCAGAGGCATCAAAGACAGTGACATGGACACTACGGGTCAGAACAAAGGAATCAACCTGAGACAAAGGCAAGGAAACCATAGTGAGAACAGAGGAGCAGGGCTGAGACCACGGTCCTGAGAGCCAGAGCAATGGGCAGACTTCCGGGTCCATAGAGGCAGAGGCCAGGGGACTAAGTGACTGAGAGGCAGAGGACCATAGAGACTTGACTGCTGGTTGAGGAGAGGTGTTACAGAAGAACAATGACTGTATCTTTACTGTTTACTGATACTGACTTGTAGTGGCCTACCTAACTTCCCTAAAGCATACTCTTAAATCATGTTTAAAATCCTAAATTGTGAGAATCTGTTTTGCAGAAGGCTATAGAAGACAGTGGGAGACCAAGAAACATTTGTGGAATCAACCTGGGAAAGAAGTCTCTGGTGAGTTCCCTTTATCCATAATAAAGGGACAGGAGGAAAGAGGTGACTAAAGTGCCCTGGAGAGAGGCTGTAGAAAATCGGAATGAGAAACCTGACTTGAACAGTTAAAACTTTGTCAGCTGATCCCCACTCTGGTGCATGCTGAACCTGATTTGTTCTTCAACATTTTCTGTACTTTTTGTTGCTGTTTTTATTTTTTGGTTCATTATCTTTGATGTGTTATGTCATTTGGGGTCATCTTGAATTTTTGTCATTTATCTTTCAGTACATGAATCCCAGGATTGATGAATATAGGAACAGCAAGTAGAATAAGCACTTCTGTGGGGTAGAGTAGAGGGGATAGGGCATGGAGTAGGTAAGAGGGAGTTGATGTGAAGGAGCTCAAGAAGGAAAAGAATAAGTAGAAACTGATTGTGGTAGCAATTGCACAATACTGTGTGATGTGATTGAACTATGGGATGATAAGATATCTACATTATCTCCCAATAAAATCGTTTTGAAAACAAAAGTATATTTCTTTCAAACTATAACACACAAATTTTTATACACAGATACTCATTATAATTCTATTCATAAAATCCATAATTAAAAATAGCCAAAATCCCACACAAAAGTGTAGCTTGCAATATAGTCATATTCACATAGGGAAACATTTCAGCAAAGTTTAATAATTTGGAATTGCATATAATATTCATCTAAAAAGATAGGGCAGTATTAAAAAGAATCCTTGCACATTACATAATGTCATCCTGGTAGCATAATAGTTACATGCTGGACTGTGATCAAAGGACTCAGCAGTGTGAAACCATTAGGTACTCCAAGGGAGAAGACAGGGCTTGCACACGTATAAACAGCTATAGGCTCAGACACCCACCTGGGGATTTCCTACCCTGTTCTCTAGGGGCCCTACGAGCTGGTACTGACTCCATGGAAGTGAGACGTGAAAGTGTCCATATGAAATAATAACAATCGATATAATATTGTTATGCCTTTCTTTCATCTATATTTTCTTGCATTTTTCATATTATTTCTTTTTATTTATGCACCACGCCATTGAACATTATTATGTTCATCCATTGTTGCTGGCATAAGGGATATAGCAACAAAAAAAATAGCCAAACAGACACAATCTCCACTTTCACAGCTTCTCCTTAGGAAAATAAGCAATAAACCAATTAAAACACATAATATGTCCCATGAAAGAAAGTGATTAGATGTTGGTGAGAAAAGATAGTAAATACAAGGGCCAGGGGGGCAAAGGGGGTTGAAGACAGTTATGTTAAAGAAAGTAGTCAGGAAATACTTGCTTGAGCAGTGCTATGGATGTTCCTCCGCCCCAGAACTGTGTGTCAAGTCTGACCCTGCACTTGCACTTATGACCCCACTTCCAAAGAGAGATTTTCGGTTGCTACAACAAGTAGATCATATCAGAGTAAGGGAGGTGGTAAACCTAATCACTTCTGAGTTACAAAATGTACAGAATACGAAGCACAGCGGGGGATGCTGGCCCTTGAAAACAAGTACACTGGGCTGATGCATTTCTGAGAAAGGTAATGAATGCCAAGGACCTCCGGGGTCTCCTCCCAAGGGAGGATGGCGTACAGGGTCAGCACTCTGAAGGGGGGTTTCCAGCTTTGGGAACTCTGGGAAAGTAAATCCCTGATCTTTAAAACCACTCTTGTTTCTTTTGCTACAGCAGTACTAGGTCATTAAGACCAGCACACACCTTAAGGAAGTGAAGAGGTAGCTTTCATGTGGAAATCTGGAGATGTGTTCGGGACTGAAAGAATGGCTGGTGCAAAGGTTCTGAAATGAAAGCATGCTTGAGGTGTTCAAAAACAAGGAAGTCAATGAATGTAAGGTAAATGGTTACGTAGTTCTCACACACAGTGAAAGACAAATATATAGATATATACAAATGCACACAGGAATTAGGAAAAACAGAACAATGAAACATGCATCTAATAAAATTGGTAGCGCAGAAGTTCTAATGACAGTGTAGTAAAATTTAGTTTTATAACTGCTTCCTAGGATTCTATTTGAAAATTAGAATAAAGTTATTATTAATTTCAAACACATTGCAGTGGCCTTACATTGCCAAAAGCAGGTTTTATGAAATACTCTTACGGCTGAAAAAAGTGTTATTTAGTTTCCATCAAAAAGAAATGATATATAGTGAATTAATTTAATGAAATATAAAAGGATCAGTTAAAAGGATCAAACTGAATAGACCAGAAAAGCCTATTAATTGAAAAGGCAACATTTGGCAATGTACTTATATAATTTACTAAGCACATTCATGAAACAATGGTTCAAAGATTCACAGAAGCTTGTAAAGATACAGAGAGTAAACAGGAAGTACACACATCCTGGACAAAAGATGGAAAGGGATCAAAGTGGGAGATTTCAAAGACCAAAAAATGTCTATATGATAACATGTTGATTTGTGTTAATCCAAGTGGTGAAAAATGTGGATGTAGTTGTTAATTTCAACCTGGCTAGGCAATAGTGTCCAGTTGTTGGACTAAACACTAGCCTACATGCCCTTATGAAGCAGTTGCATATGGTTAAGTCAGTTGGCCTGATGTGAAGCAACTTACCTTGCAGGGCAAGGGTGGGCCACAGCCAATGGTTGAAGGTTTTGAGAGCAAGGGGGAAAGGGAGTGTTCTGCTTCTGGGTCATAAATAGACTGGGAGTACAAGCTTACTGTTTGCCTTTCATATCACCTGACTTCCAGATTTGGGGCACAAATCTTCAAGACTCTCCAGCTGGTTGCCTGTTAGCACTTTTTACTTATTAACCCCTACAATCTTGTAAGTCAATTCCTTAAAAAAATCTGTCTGTATCTATCGATCTATGCACTCTATCATCAATCAATCAATCTATCTATCTATCTCATGGGTTCTGCTTCTCTGTAGAACCCTGATGAAACCAATGGATGTATAATTTCTGTATAATTCCATGTTGTCCTAAGCGCTCCTCTTTTTGAGGTGACCCAGGGCTGCAGACACTTAAATAGGGAAGGAACAGCTAACCACCAGGAAGTAGAGGGTCAAAAGTAGGGCGACTGGTCGGCAGAAAGATTTTAACACCAAAAATCTTGCCTGGGTGAGTCTTTAATGACTTGCCAAAAATCACCAAACAGAACTTAGTTTAGTTTGTCACTCAGAATGTTTTGGTTGACCATTAGTTCCTGGTATTTTCTTACTGAAGCCCTGCACAGCCGCTGACTAGTGGAAGGTTTTGTAATTGCTCATTGACATGGTGCTACCCTCATTCTGGAACAGATGAAGAAACCGATTTTGTTTTAACTTTACGCACACTTCAAGATGGGGTTTTACCGGGGGAAAGGAGAAAGGGAAGCAAGGAGGGGAGGAAGAAAGGACGAGAGAGAGCAAGACAAGCCTCGACTAAAGGGGTAGCATGATAATTGACAACTGGTCCTTGACCACACAAAGGCAGCAAGCACCATGGCTGGGGGCTGAATGTACTTTGATGACAGGCACAATCCTTTACCTGGGGAAGTTTACAGTATGGCAGACAGATGAGTATGTTTTTAGAGGTGCACAATACCTCACACTGTTGTTGCCTTGTTTTATATAAGTCATCCTTGATAATAGTCACACCTCATCTTCATTAAAAATACTAGCTCTAATTTAACCAGAAGGATACTCGCTTAAGAAGGATTGCTTAAGCAATCCTTACATTAAATAGTTCATCTGTGCTCATTAAATAGGAAGAGGCGCAAACACAAATAAAGAAGCATAGGGTGGGCATTGATTTCTGCTAATACTCTCTTATAAATTAGCATAATCAAATTACAATTAGTCTGGATTCTTTCACTGGCATTTCAAAAAAGTCCAATTTAACTGACAGGATCAAAGTGCTGGTATTGATGGCTCCAGTCAGAACTAGATCTGGATCAACTGAGATTATCTAGAACCTCTTTTTTTAGAAGGCTTTTCTCTGCAGCATTTTGCAACAACGAATTGCTCAGGCTGGTGCGCAGCTGCAGTATAGGGGGCAAGATGGTCACCAGAAGCTCTATTTATCCATCAATGGGGAGCTTCATGTTGATCTTGCTTAGCACACATTGGACAGTGTGGTAGTTATATTATCTGAGGTCAGTTTGAGAGGATTATGAATGAAGGTGTAGAGTCTAGTCTGCCAATGGATTATAACCAATGAGACCTCTATGTGGGCATGGCCTCCTGAGAATGCTAGGAAAATTTGGTATTTCCTCCTTGGAGACAGGAGACATCTCACTCTACTCAATCCCTTGAAGACTCTCTACTGACAAGGCGGACTTCTTGCGAGACATCTCTGAGGAGAAGCCACATGGATCTACCCTGATGAAGTCTTGGGTGCTGGAGAAGTCACATGAAGACTTCTGCCAGCGCTTACAACGCCACTGGATCCAAAGACTTTCTACCCACTGCCCTGTGATCATCCTGCATTTGACATCATTGTATGTGTTGCGTGTGTCTGAAGAGGACTTTATAAATTAGTATCAGACATATGGGCTAATATTGGACTTATGGGCTTGGACTAGATTGGGTTGGGATGCTTTCTGAATGTACAATTACCCTTTATATAAAACTCTGTCTTATATACAAATGAGTTTCCTTGGATTTGTTTCTCTAGTCTACCTGGGCTAACGCAGGCAAGATTTGTGAAATGTTCACCTCTGTGGCCTAAGAATATGATCAGCTTCAATAAACTCTAAAAAAATTAAGAGTGAAGGAGATGTAGTTCTGCAAAGGAAAATACATGGTTGTGACAAATGCACTAAAACTTTTGTTTTATAGAAAATACTCAATCCTTAAACTTGGAGAGCAAAAACTCTAAAAGCCACAAAGTTCTATACTTAGTACACCACAGATCTTATATCATTTATACTTCATTACAAAGATGCCTAGTGGTATTTAATTTAAGCATTGAACTGCTAACTGAAAGGTCTGGTCTTCAAATCCAGCAGCCACTCTGAAAATGAAAGATGAAGCTGTTTGCTACCATAAAGAAGGTTGCCATCTTGGAAACCTTAGCATAATTTCAGTGATTTATATTCAGTTTTTCTAGCATTCTTTTATGTCCTTTTTTAAAGTTGGGTAAATAAAATATTAGAAGGAGTTAAATTATTCAGTCACCCCACTAACTAGCAGAATTGAGATGCTCACCCAGATGGGTCAATAATCTATATCATTACTCTCAAGGATCAGATTATTCTATCAAAACAAATTATATGTGTATTTTCTTTTAACGATAATTAAAATCTGGGTCAAGAATGATACTTCTGCAAGTCAGCAGAGTATAGTACAGCACCAGTGAAACATTCCTCTAGTTCTTTAATGCTTCCTCACCCCCAGTACCATGACCTCAGTTCTACCTTACAAATCCAGCTAGACCAGAACACAGAGACTCCAGGACAGATAAACCCCCAGGAACAGTAACAGGTGTAGGGATACCATGAGGGTAGTGGGGAGGTGAGGGGGGGGCACACAAAGAGGACCAATCACAATGATTGCCATATACTTTCTAAACCCAGGGTGATGGACAACAGAAACATGAGTGAAGGGAGACAGCAGCTAGTGTAAAATGCAATTTATCGAGGATTCATGAGGGTGGGAGGGCGGGGGAAAATAAGCTGATATCAAGGGCTTGAAAAAAAGGAAATGTTTTGAAAAGAATGATACAACATATGTACAAATTTGCTTGACCCAATGAATGTATGGATTGTTATAAGAGCTGTAATAGCCCCAATAAAATGATTTTTAAGTAAATATATTTTTAAAATAATGATTCTTCTGAAATTTATTCTTTAAAAAGAACCAATCCAGTTCTGGTCAATAACTATATAAACAATGATGACATTCATAAACAAATGTCATCATCTTAGATAACTTAACTCATGGTGTCCAAATATCTCATCACAGGAAGTTTTATTTTTTATTTTTTGTGTTTCAGAAATCAGCATGCAGTTTTGTTTTAGGATGGTCTTTCTTGATTTTTAAAACATAAATAATAACTTGGATCTCTAGAGAATTCAAAAATTATTAAAAAAATAATTTCAAACAACGACAGTACTGAAAATACTATGATACTAGGTCACTCAGCTCAGCCTTCAAACCAAACCAAACTCAGGCCGTCAATTCAATGCCAACGGACAGTGACCCCCCAGGGCAGAGGAGAACTCCCCCTGTGGGCTTCTGATACCATAATTTATTACAGGAATGCAAGAGCTCATCTCTCTATTGAGGAGGGGCTACTACTTTAGAACTGCTGAACTTGAGGTTCACAGCCTAACACATAACCCCCTAATCTACCAATGCTCTGACCTCAAGGCCTCGCCAATAGTGAGTCACAGTTCACCACATTCCTACTTGCTTACCATGATCTCCTATCTCATTTCCTTTCTTTCTCCTTCTTCTCTAAATTCCTTAGTTCCTAAAGACCCTTCTTCTTTGTGATCCTTCTGTCCTTTTGGTTCCCTACTGCATTATAAGACAACATGATAGCTGAGCCCTGGTGGCCTAGCGTTTTGTGCGGGACCGCGGCCCACAGGGCTGGCGTTTCAAATCCAGCAGCAGCTCTTCAGGAGCAAGACTGGGCCTCCTACTCCCACCAGGGCAGTGATGCCACACACACAAAAAGAAGTGTTTTTTAAAAATGTTAAAAAAGAAAGACAACGACTGAGCCCCGGTGATATAAGTGATTGAGTGCAGGGCTGCAGCCCATGGGCTTGGTGGTTCAAATCCAGTGGCACCTCTCAGGAGCAGCGCTGGGTAGCTCCCACAACCACCAGAGGGCTGTGATGCCCCTCCCAAAAAAAGACAACATGACACCATTTCAAATATCATTAACTCAGTTCCATAATTATATGAGAATGTTAGATACCCTTTAGGGCTTCAAACAAGAAGAGATCATCTCCGACTTTCGGAGGTCCATAGTCCAGTAGTCAAGAAAGTAAAAACCAAACTCCCTCCCAGCTGGTTCCAACTCACAGACAATCTGTAGGACAGGACAGAACTGTTCCTGTACATGTCTGAGCTGGTCGATCTTGCTTGGAGTAGAGAGAGAGCCTCCTTTTTCTCTGGAGAAGCAACTGGTTGTTTCCAACTGCTGACCATGAGATAGCAGCCCACCTGGTAAGCCCTACACTATCAGGGCACCAGTAGTAAAGAAAGACTTATCTTCTCTCTCCTTTCTCCCTCCTTCTCTCCTTACTTTGTCAACCACCAGAAGATAACAGTGGGACCTGGAAGGGTATATGTTCTCCGCTAGCCAAATTTTCCACCCTGGGCCAGGGTCCCATCAGGCCAGAGAGATGGGCACCAAAGATGTCATACACTCATGAGACATGAAAAGTCTTCCTTTCTTTCTCCCTCCTTCCTTTTCTGGCTTTTTTCCATTATTATTGGATATATTTCTGTTTTAGGGACATGATGGCTATCAAGACACATTGTCTACACTCACAAATCATTTTTTGGGAGCTGGGGGGTGGGGAAGGGAGCATCACTGCCCTCTGGTGGTCGTGGGAGCTACCCAGCCTTGCTGCCGGAGAGCTGCTGCCAGATTTGAACCGTCAAGCCAATGGGCCGAAGTCCTGCACTCAACCACTACACCACCAGGGCTCAGCCCAGGTCTCACAAATCCTTCAACGGGAATGAAAAGGCAAATTGCAACACAAACATAAAATAATAGAACTATGGAAAACATAGCATAAAATAATTACCCAAACAATGCAGACCAGAACAGTGAGAAAGGAGGCATAACTCAAGGAATGAAATCAATGTCACTGAATTGTACATACCGGAGAAGTTGAATTTGGTGTATGTGCTCAATAATTTCAGCAGCAAAATAAATATTCTAAACATAAATTAAAAAGAATTAACACAGAGGGAAAGGAGGAGACTGATCAGATGAGTCCCTATCTGAACTGGACTTGAAAGGTCAGTAAGAGTTTCATAAAAGAAAAGTGGAAAAGGCAATCAGTCAGAGAAAACAGATACTGCAAAGGCTCAGTGGTGTGAACCACGGTGATAAGTTGTATTTGCGCTGGCCTTAAGGGAATTTGCTTGTTCCCGCTATGCTTCCAACATCAAAGTGATTCCACACACTCAAGTCAACGCTCAATAAAAATGGTGAAACTACACTTTTCTCCAAATCCGGAATCTAAATTGTTCCTGTCGCATCTGTCAACTAGACTCTACGTCAAGGGAGTGAAAGCATGAATCTAATGCATCAGTCCTGTGTGGATACTTGAACCCACTGTTGGAGCTACTGTGCCACTGTCCTGTGCGGATGGTTGAGCCCACTGTTGGAGCTACTGTGCCACTCTGTCTCCTTGAATGTCTTCCTCTGTTCCACTCCACTTCACAAAACCCGAGGTCTTCTTCCAGGTCGTGGTCTCTCCTGAGAACACGCCCAAAATGTGGGAGATAAAGTCTTCTCCTCCTGGCTTCTGCAGTGTCTTCCAGCTATACTTCTTTCAAGCCAGATGCATTGGTTCTGGCAGCCCAGAATCTGTTCACTATTCTTAACCACATCGTCATTCTGATGCACTCGCTCCTCATCAGGCTTCTTTAGTCATGGTCCAACTTTAAAATGCATACGAGGCCAGTAAAACTCCCCAATGCATATATTCCTTTCTCTCTTTTTTTGGCATGTATTTCAATTTGAAAGGAAAATAAAAGTTTCTTTCTTTCCATTTCTCTCTCAACTGTTATCCTCAATTACCAAAACAGTTTGTGAAACACTTTGCAGCAGTGGGGAGGCAGCTCCAGGGAGCCGTTCTCGGTGGGGATGGAGGCAATTGACATCAGTTGGTTACAGGTCTATTGAACACGAGCAAAGAATTTTTGCTTAAGAGAGATTCAAAGTGATGCCCACACAAGAGCCAACGCACCCACTTCTCCACAGAGCATGTTGGTCTCCTTGAAGTGAGGGTGAAGGTCATTTGTGGGGCACCTGAGAAGATGAGTGCTTGGCTGATTTTATGAGGCCTGCTGAGAGATAAGGAGCAGGCTGCGAATTTAATGGCTCCAATGTCAAATACTCTCCCAAAAGTGAAAACAAACATGAAGGAAGCAGAAGGTTGCAAAGGACAGAGGACCAACAGGAAGGAGGAGCTCTTCAAAGGAGATGAAGACACAAAGGGTGAACTGAAGAGAATCCCGGGTGAGGTTGCTTTCTGGACCTTTGTGTGGTTTCTGCTCTGTCTTTTTATGATCCTCTCCAGTAACTAAGTACATATGGCATGTTTGTAAGTAAAGCAGTCGATGAAGTGAGTTACACCTCTGCGTTTATGGCCATGCCCCTGAGTATTATTAACTTTTACACTCCCCATAAAATATAATTTATCACTTAAATAATTTGCTTTGTGTCAGGGTTCAGTGTGCTCCAGTGCTTTCCTGCTCATTAAATGAGATATTTTTACTTAATGAGCCAAGGAGGTCCTTTGTATTTAACATTCTAATTGATTTCTAACACTTCAGTTTTGTAATAGTTAGGTGTGTAATTCCCAAAATTGTGGGTTTCATTTCACAATGCCAAAGAAAAACAATTGAGAAAATTGTTAAATACATGTGGCATTTTAAGTGATAAGAAATGGCCTTATCCTCAAGTAACCATAAAGATGGAGCAAACAAAAATCATAAAAGTATACCATCAAAAAGTAATTATTTCTTTACACTAGAAAGCAAATCATGGAATTGGGGAATGGAGGGGTGTCCTTTCTTTGATTATTCAAAACAAAAGTTCACTTTATGACCTGATGGGAAAATAGAAAGTCTTAGGTCAGAACTGTTGTAGCTAGCTTAGAACTATGGGATTGCGCCCAACATACATAATCAGCTCCCTCTGATTCAACAGTATCTACATGAAAAAATGATGAGCTGCTTGGACTTTTCCTTCCATTTAACAAAACTTGAGACTGGAAATTCCATGTCTTCCAAGTCCTATTCCAGCTCACTCCCTTACTAGGTGAAACGGTGATGTGCCACCAAAATGTCACAGGCCTGAAAGTCTCTATGAACCCCTGCTACTCTGCACACACGGGCCACCATGAGTGCAATCCATTTACAACTAACTGCATTTCCTGGACAGTTCAGGATTCTGTCACCAAATGGTAAGCAAGGGGCAGAGGAGAGAGGGGCAAAGGAGGGAGGAGAGAAAGAGGGATATCTGAATATCTGTCCGAGTAATACTGATAGAAGTGTCCTATTGGTCCAATTTTTTATCATTCACAATGCCTGTATGCGAACATAAGTATAACTGTGTATTTATATGAATATCTCTGTGTTTATCTTAACCTAAAGCTTCTATTTTGGATAACCACGTGCTGAATTTGTCATCTATTAGCATTTGATACTATTCTTTAAATAGCAAGAGTAAAGGCAGAACCTGGAAATAATTCGGGTTTGGTTCCAGATGATCTCATTAAAATAAATACAGCAATGAAGAGGGACACATGAATTTTGGGGTCTACCCACGCATATAAAAGCTACATTTCTACCAAACTATCAGTGAGGGAAAGATGGGGCTATCTGCTCCTAAAATGCAGGCTCTGAACCCTCTACCAGTGGTTCTCAACCTGTGGGTCATGACCCCTTTGGGGGTCAAGTGACCCTTTTACAGGGGTCAC